>APFE031651054.1:0-14493 GCA_000404065.3 Pinus taeda | reverse complement strand
GAAAATTCCCAGACGCATGCATACCCATGTTGTGGGAGCATCTAGAGCCTCTTGGACACATGCATGTCCATATCAAGGGAGTGTTTGAGGATTTAATGGTCTAAAAATTGAGTTGGTCTTAGGGGTGGTTACCTTAGTGGTTGGGATGGCTCCTAAGAGTTTTGTTGTTGATGTGGAAGGTCTGTGTGGTGTGTTTCCATCAATTCCACTTCCTTAAGGTCACTTATGAGTTTGAATCCCATTATAGCGGTCTTGGGTTGCATATTTACCCCGGTCGGCCGGTTACTTGGGTAGATGTGGGGTGATGGTGTTACGTCGACAAACAATAAAATATGTGAAAAATTATACCCGTAAGTTTACATGATTAGATCTTATGATTATGAGGGAGAGGGTATATCTAGATCCACAACTCAAAGCACAACAAGCATGACCCTTTACCCCAAAACTACGTACAAACACACCTAATCAAAGGATGTAGAATGTGTAATGTCACAATCTTAAAGGTAGATGACTAAAGACTGTAGGATAAGAGTTAACCTTACCATTATATGCTCGTCCAATGTAGCATGGTGCTCCTTTATGGCCTTAATTTGTCTTTTTCATTCATAAGTCATGCAATATATAATCTCCAAATTGGACCCTAGGACATATATCCACAATATAACAACTACATAAACGAAATCAACTCTTACATAAACGAAATAAACTTAACCTGTAAAGCTTGGACCTAGCTTACTCATAAGTTCTTCCATGACCATTAAGTTCTGATCTCTTTGTTCATCTCCCAAAGAGTCTATAAAAAGTATCATCAACACATCCTCATGTATTGCATTGATCCTTGAAGTATATTATAAAACATTTATAGCATGAGGAATAAGTGAAAGAGAATCAACATTTAAAATATTGGAAGATATTTCACTGATTTTACATAGTAATGGTGTGGGTATCTAGGAATTCCTAAATAACATCAAGTATATTAAATTTCTCATGAAATTCTCATGGAGCTATTTTGCAAGATAACTCTTCAAAATGAGATGAAAATTTTGAAAATGAAATATATTAGATATACCTTCATACTCCACCAAAATAGATAATTTGTAGAGTTTCCAAGATGAATTTCACACCTTTAGAAATTGTTTGCCTGACCTAACAAATAACTAGTCTTCATATAAATCCTACGCTTATACATATACAAAGAATATGTAGAAAACATGTAGAGGATAATAAATTAATAAGTTACACCTATGTTTAAATATGTGGTTCGACAAAACTACATTGTTTCTTTTTGAGTTCCTTTACAATTTTTTTTTCTAGTAAAATGAAATGTTGCATATTATAGATTGGACTTTGCATTTTTTAACATTTCTAATCTAATTAAGCATTTTAAATTTGTAAATTTTATTTAAATTTTACAAAATAATTTTAATATTTTATTATAAAAAGGTTATAATGTTTATTAATAGGTAGGAAAAACAAATAAAAAAAAAATTACCCATTTTATGAATTTACAAAAGTTTAGTAGATGAAATTTTTTTTACTTGAATTTTTTTATATAACTTTTAACCCAATATAAATATTTTATTATTTTAAAATTACATTTTTTGAATCCATAATAATCACATTCTTCAAAATATTTGTCAAATTTAATTTTAATTAAAAAAGAAAAAAGAAAAAAGAAGAAATTCATTTCATCGGTAAATTAAACTACATATTTATAAAATAACAAAAAACAAACTATATATGTATATAAAAAATGGTGTGAAATCTTACCGATATAACCCGTGTCTTGTGACAGGAGGCTGGTTGGCTAGTGGACTAGCGAGGAACTTCAACCAATCCAGTCCAAGGGAGTGTAGTGTATTATAAGAGGCGTAAATTTTTTAGAAGAGCGAGGGACTAAAAAACCTTTACATAATAGTGAGGGATGATGATTTTTCCAATATTTATTTTAAATATGTATTTTTTATTTTAAAATATTTATAAACAATATTATAAAAAATTTTTAATATATTTAAAAAAGGAAAAAAAATTATATTTATATTTTTATTAAAATTTATTTATTCTTTATAAAAAGTTTTTTCATATGTATTTATAATATAATATGAATAGTTTTATTAAAATGAATTTTATTTCTTTTAAAGGAATATTTTTTCAATTAAAATATAAATTTTAAAACTCAAAAATTTAAAATAGTGAATTTTATTGTTTTACATTAAAAGGAATGGCCCACGTGAAAATATTCTCATGACTAAATTGTGTAGGGGCGATATTTTTGCATGAAGATGCAGGTTCCATCAACACCCGATTGCGTGTGGTGGAGCGAATTCAAATTGATTGCTTGTGGTCGAGCGAATTCAAATTTTCGTGGAACTTCATGGAATGCCCAGTAGGGATGGAATTTTACGGGCTACTTAACCGTCGCCGCCTATCAGATTAAAATTCCTAAAACACTATTTCAAAGAATCTAAAAAGCACTAATACAGGTGGTTAGGAGTCGTGTGGTTTTCAAATTGCTATCCGCTCCCTACCAAAAAGCTCCCAGTTCGCTTGTTACCGTTTGAAAAGAAGGAGAGGATGTATAAAAGCATTCTCAGACCAACATGCTCTCACTTTCGTTTCATCTTCTTCTCTACTGTCAATTGCACTGGTTTGGCTTGGCTCGTTTCTCGTTTCTTGTCCATTTTGCATGGCCATGCATGTTGTGTTTTACAGCCTTTTTTCATTTGTTTGGATTACAATGAGTGGTTGTTTTTGTTGATCTTTCTTTGCTTTTATTTTTTTCTTCCGAGTTTGCGTTGTTTGCCCTGGATTTTATGACTAGAGAAGAAGATGGAACTCGTTATCTTCGATTTCTATGAATTGACTTGCAGGTATGTTTTTAATTGGACGCTGTCCCGTAAGCATAGAGATATTTGAACATGATCTGATATGAATTCTGATGTGCAACAGGTACAGAGGAGGGTTTGCCAGTGAGGAAGAAGATGACGGGAGAAGCCTGGCCTGTTTCTATATATGTTCCTATGTCAGAGGTTGTCTGGTAAATGGTTTGGTTTACAGTGAATTTAGGGAGATGACATGAAGGATTAAGGATGAAGAATGGTAATTATTAAACACCATGCAAGTAAGTCCATGATTGGTTTAATGTTTTTGATTGGCACAGGACAAACTTCGACCTCGTTCTTAACCTTGAATCGAATCGAAAGAGGATCGCCCTCGGCCTCGTTCTTAACGTTGAATCGAATCAGCTAGACATGCACATTCCGTCTATCTCTGTTTCATTCTTGATTTCTGTAAATAGTTGACCCGGAGAGTATGTTTGCTTTGTTTTACTTTTGCTGCAAATGTCCAGCGATTTTGGATTTCTGTGAAATTATTCAATCGAATGGAGGAACATGTGTACGTTTCTTTTTTTTTATGTATTTATTTTCATAGTTTTTACTAAGAAGCAAGTATTAGCATGTACAGAATGTTTAGCGCCTTGTCGATATGACTTTGCATAAAGAGCCCTAATATTTGTTTTATGGTGTTACCTCAGAATTTAAATTCTTCTACAGTTTCTTGCTAATTGGTTTTGATAATGAATGAAAACAGCTTAAAAAAGAGGGTTCGACATCGAGGAAGTAGATAACAGCCTTCAGATCTCAGGTTTGTTTTGGTTTTATTTGAGCTGGGATTTTATGTGTCTCTCTCCCATCCATAAATGGTGTGCAGGTCGAATTGCCGGAGAGAGGTCGAAGAATGTTGATCTTTATTTTGGCGTTCAAGAGGAAGAAGATTCCATGCGGTCCTTTCTTTCTTATTTTGGAAAGTGGTGTTCAATGTCAGTGAATGTTGGTTCATACAGCCGATTCAGTCCATCCTGTCATTTTTATTATTCTCCATTTGGTAAAACTGCCAACCCCGTAGAACATTGGGTTAACCCACTTAAAATGTCTTGCTAATCGGGCGTAATATATGCCCTAGAAATCTGTTACAGCAAAATTTCATTAAAAATGATTGTGAAAACTAAAGGTTAGCTAGAAGTGGTATTGATGATTAAGGTACTTTTGAGATGTTTGATTTACTGGTAGGGGGTTAACCTTTTGTTTCTCTTCATTTTTTTAGTTGTGTGTTTTGCTCAGGCTACTCCACTTTTTAAAAGATAATAACTACTCCCCTAAGCAGGGAATGCCGTCCGCCTCGACTCCGTCATTCAGTGATTCTCATACCAACTCTGTCATTCAGTGATTCTCATACCAACTCTATTATTCAGTAATTTTCCTCTTGGTGAACCTCTAACCCCGTAGATATATGTTCCCCAAATTTTTGCTAAAAGATTTAAATGACTCTGGAAGAGGTTAAACATTGTTATTTCTTGTTTCAGTTACATACTGAAGCTCTAGCAAATTGCAAGAGGTTTACTGTTATTTCGTTCAGCGCCAGCCCCAACGACATTTCAATTCATAGCGATGGTCATTCCAAGTAAAGCTTATTTGCTTTTCATTTCATTGTAAATCCTCGATTATTGGTTTTGGCTTAGCTAGTGATTTGAAATAAACTCTGATTTGCAACAGGTTCGCTGTTCAGGAAGAAGATGAGACAACGGATGCTTTTTTTTCAATCCCAGAGGCACATAATTCTTCCGTGGATTTGTTTTTTCGGGGTGTATGTATCATTTATCATGAAACGGCGGCAGAGCCCTTTTCTTTTTTAATCTTTGATTGCAGTCACATCGGAGGTAAGATGAGATGCAAAAAAAGTAGATCATGAGTAGGATCAGTCTGAATCATGTAGATACGCAAGGTTGAAGCGTTTAATTTTTTTGGTAGTTGCTTTGCTAATTGGATCTGACCTGGTAATGAATTGAAATAGGTAAAATGATGGTTCGACATGGAGGAAAAAGATGACAGAGGAAGCTTCGGAGCTCAGGTTTGTGTGGGTTTATTTGAGCTGTGAAATCTTCCGTCTCATAAATTCTATGTCAATCTCACATGTGGTGTTTACGTCTCATAAATGATTTTGCAGGAGGGAGGATGAAGAACGCTTATTTTGGTCTCTTGGAAGAAGCAGAGAACAAGAGGTATTTTCTCACCTGTTTTGTCAGTGAAATTATTGAGAGGTATTTTCTCACCTGTTTTGTCAGTGAAATTATTGAGGAGAGTGTATAGATGACATCATTACGGTGGTGAAAGAGAGAGCTCTTTTCTTATACTTTTTGTGTGAAGGTGGCGCAGGTACCTGCAATTTCAATGAATGGTAGTTTTTACGGCACTTAGCTTTATTATTCCCGTACTTTTAGGTAAACCGCTAATCCTGTCGAAGATGGGGTGAACCCCTTAGAAAGTCTGGTTAATGAGAAATACTTATCGAAAATCTGTTTTGTTGAATTTCACAAAATATGATTATTGACGCAAGGTTACGTAGTTGTGGGTTGGTTGATTTCATGTTCTAGTGTTAGCTTCACTTTACATCTTTACCGTGTCTGCGTTATGTGAGAATTTTTTAGCTAACACTTTACATCTTTACCGTGTCTGCGTTATGTGGGAGTTTTTTATTTTTTAATTAAATTTTATTTGTGTTGTTCGATGGGTTTTTTATTTTGTTGTAGGATATACGGTAGAACTTAAGATGGATGGGTAGAGGGGAAATCTAGGAGAGTAGATGATTCTGCTCAGTGGTGAATTTAGTATGTGGAGTTGTTTTATGGTTATAGTTTTGTAGGTTAAATTTTCTTATTTACTATTTTAATGATAGGTTAAATTTTTTATTTATTGTTTCAGAATGAAGTATATTTGTTTTCATTTTATTATTATTTCCATTCTAGACTAATAAGATCAAATTCAATTTATTGGTCATTTTGGATAAAGTTTATTTTGTTTTTTTAAAGTAGTTTGGGTCATTGATTTTGGTTAAGATACTAATTTGAAATGAATTATGATTTGGAATAAGTTAGAAAAGAGGGTTAATTATTGAAGAAGAAAATGAGACATTGAGTGTTTTAGAAGAAGATAAGACATTGAATACTTTAGGTCAGTTTTATTGCATCATTTAAATCAATTATATATAATGAAAATGGTTGTATAGCTCAATTATTTTTAGATTTTTGTTTTGTAGAAATTTCCGAAATGAAATTGCAGGTTGGAGGAGAGGAGAGAAATGAAGCCTAAACTAATTTGAAAAAGTAAATACAATTTTTTTCATATTCTTTGTCAAATAATTATCCACATAAAACAACTAACCTCTTGTTATATGGCTATTGTACTTTTAAATTAATTTGTTAAAATAATATTTAACCACATTAATTTATTAAAATGAATATTCACAAATTAATTAAAATGAATATTTATAAATTTGTTGATCCAAATTTTAACAAACTAATTAAATATCTCTAGAAATATGTTTATGTTAGAAACCATAGATAATTATATTGATGAAATATGTTTATATTAGAAACCATAGATAATTATATTGATGTTATTGTGTCTATTGCATCCCATTTTGTTCCTTTATTTATAAAGGATTTTTGGATTTTCTCCTGTAGAGATTTGATATCCGTAGGCTATTAATGCTAGCAGCTATTCTCACTATCATAAATCTCACACCTCACTCGCAGCTATTCTCACTATCATAAACCTCACACATCAGGCTTTGGTTGTAAGAAGTTTCTGTCCTAGCTTAACAAAACATTCTTACAGTGTTCTTTAAAACTCATTCAATTTTGCCTAACGCTCTAGCTCAACGCTCTTTGACAAATTAAAGACCCATCCCATCATTCTCCACATCGAACCGGGCGAACTCGGTAACTAAAGCCACATGGTGTGGAGCCTTCTCCAGTGGTGTGCTAGTATTGCTGTTCTTGTTCCAACAAGTCTCATACCACAATCTTATGCAATTAAAAATACAATAGTGGAATGCTTTACACTAAATCACAATGTGATAAAAGGGCCCAATCAACCTAGTACCAGATCTCTATATCTTTAATTAAGAAAACTAACAGCTTTCTAATTACGTTTACCAGTGATCTCACATACCAACGATTTCAAGGTGGCTTGAATCTTGAAGGCGATGATTCAAATCTTTGCGTCCGCTAATTTCTGAAACAACCAGTTACTTCAGCGATTCCATCCTGAAGCACATCATCAGTTCCAGCGATCTCAGTCAAAACTGGAGACAATAATCCAATCTCTGCATTCACCAATAACTTGACCGGCAGTCACGCTAACGTTTTCATCCAAATCGCATTACTATTTCCAGCGATTTCTCCTCTGGAATTTGACCACGCATTATTCATACTTATTTGCTAGGCGCATACATTATTAGCATTTTCCTCCTTTTGCTCAAGGCAGAGCAAAACGATTATCAACCATATTTAGTACATGTGATTGTCTTATTCACATTTATTAATGTAATTTTCTAGTTTACAAAATAATTAGAACAAATTATATAAAACAGATGGAGCGAAATCTTCCCACTATAACCTTTAAAACTAAATAAATAAAAAAACCATGTAATTGGAAATATAAAATTTATCAGGTTAAAATATTATTATAAAACATATATATTCTTTTAAATTTTCAAAAGTGTGAGAAAGGATTAGGTTTTTTTATTTAGGTTGTAGTTTTTTTTAATGTAAATATGCAGATAGATTTATTTGTTTTGAAATAATATTTTTAAAATTTCAAGTTAATTATTAATATATAATGATATGATTTAATTTTATAGAATATTTTTTATAATATTATTATATTAAATTATTTTAATAGTTATATTTTTTCAAGTTAATTAAGAAATATTTATAAAAATAAAATTTAAAATAAAATGTTTTAAATAAGTTTAGATTTTTAAATATATAATATTGGTAGACTATAATATTATAAAAAAATCTATTATAAATTTTTTATACAAATCTAATTTATAAATTAAAATTTTACATGATGAATGTGATGTGGTGGTTAACGGAAGTTGAGACCTAAACTTTGGTCTATTAGCATAAGAAACAAATTATTTTATTTGATTTAAGATTTTAATTCTATGCTCAAAAAGTTGGAGAGAAATCCAGAGCTCACTATAATTTCAACATTGTAAAAGGGCTAAAAATCAATATAAAAATATAAAATAATATAAGATTAATTTTTTATTAATAAAAATGTAAATAAATATTTTAAATTAATAAATTAAAATAAATATTTAAAAATTTGTTGATCTAAATTTTAGAAAACTAATTAGCTAACTCTCGCTCTAAAAGGTATGTTTATGTTAAAAGTCATAAAGGTTTATATTGATAAGCTAGTGTATATGCTACATAGGATTTTTTTCCAATAGAGATTTGATGCCAGTAGGCTATTAATGCTACAAGCTATTCTGACTATCATAAATCTCACACTTCAGGCTTTGGTTGTAAGAACAAAACTTCCTTAAGTGCTTCTGGATCTTCTTGTAGGGATGCCAGAGCTCTGGTTACAATTCACTAATTGCTCCAACATTTCTCTGGTTTTTGGGACCATGTAAGTCAATACCAAAACCACTCCTCATGCATAAAATCGTTTCCCTGTAATCCCTCATCGATCTTAACACAAACTGCAGTTTGGATCTGTAATATGACTCTTATTTCAACCAATACTCTGTTCTTGCAATTAATCTAGCTCAACGCCTTTTGATAAAGCGACGTCAATTATTAAGGTTACCGAGGGAGTAAGAAACCTTTACATAATAGTGAGGGAAATGGTTTTTTACTGATATTTTTAATTTATTATTTTTTAAAATATTATTAAATTTTTAGTATTTAAAAAAATTATTTAATTGTATTCAATTTATATAAAGAAAAATCCAAATGAAATATAATTTGTTTTGCGATATTTATTATATTTATTAATAATAATAATTAAATTTATACTAAAATAAAAATATTCATAAATACTTTATTTACTTTTTTTTATTTTTATTTTTAAAAGTGAATAAGTTTTCCTATTAATGAAGATAATATTGAAAATATATGGAATAATATAAAATGAAATTTGACCGCTTTTGTATCAAAATATTATTATTTTAAATTTTAAAAACTCAAAAATTTAAAACAGCGAATATTATTGTTTTATATTAAAAGGAATGGTCCATGTTAAAATGTTTTCATGATTGCATTTTGTAGGGAGGAATATTTTCATATAAAAATTCGGGTTCTATCAACGCTCAATTCCTCCTTGTGGTCGAGCAAATTCAAATTTTCATGGAACTTCACGAAATGCCCCAGAGGGATGGAATTTTATGGGCTAATTGGCCGTCACCGCCCATCGGATTAAAATTCCTAAAAACCATTTTATCTTCAAAGAGTCTGAAAACCACTAATACAGGTAGTTAGGAGTGGTTTCGTTTTGAAATTCCTTTGCCATGCTTGGCTTGTTTCTTGTCCATATTGTATGGCCATGCATGTTGTGTTTTACAGCCATTTTGAAAATGATTTTTTTCATTTGTTTTAATTACAATGAGTGGTTATTTTGGTTGATCTTTTTTTATTTTATTTTTTCTCTTCCTAGTTTTGCATTGTTTGTCCTCGATTTTATTGACTGGAGGAAGTTATCTTCGATTTCTATGAATTGACTGTCAGGTATGTTTTTAATTGGACGTTGTCGGGTAAGCATAGAGATATTTGAACATGATCTGATATGAATTCTGATGTGCAACGGGTACAGAGGAGGGTTTGCGAGTGAGGAAGAAGATGACACGAGAAGGCTGGCTTGCTTCTATATATGTACCGCTATCAGAGGTGGTCTAGTAAGCAGTTTGGTTTACAGTGAATTTAGGGAGATGACATGAAGGATTAAGGACGGAGAATGGTAATTATTATGCATCGTGCAAGTAAGTATGCCCATGATGGCCTCATTCTAAATCTTGAATCGAATCGAAACAGGACAGCCCTCGGCCTTGTTCTTAACCCTGAATCGAATCAGCTAGATACGCACATTCTGTCCATGTCTGTTTCATTCTTGGTTTCTGTAAACAGCTAACCCCGACCGTATGTTTGCATTGTTTTATTTTTTAGGCAGGATGTCTAGTGATTTTGGATTTCTGTGAAATCATTCATTGGAGTGGACGAACACGTATACGTTTTTGCTTTTTGGTTTTTTTTGTATGCATTTATATACATAGATTTTACTACTAGCATGTATAACCGTGTACATAATGTTTGGCGCTCTAATATTTGTTTCATGGTGTTACCTCAACATTTAAATTCTTTGGCAGTTGCTTGCTAATTGGTTTTGACCTTGAATTAGAATGAAAACAGCTTGAAAAAAAGGGTTCGACATCGAGGAAGTAGATAACAGCAGAACCTTCTGAGCTCAGGTTTGTTTTGGCTTTATTTGAGCTGACGATTTTATGTGTCTCTCTCCCATTCATAAATGGTTTGCAGGTCGAATTGCGGGAGAGAGGTCGAAGAATGTTTATCTTTATTTTGGCGTTCAAGAGGAAGAAGAGTCTATGCGTTCCTTTTTTTTCTTATTTTGTCAGTGAAAGTGGCGTGCAATGTCAGGGAATGTTGCTTTGTACAGTCATCTGATTCAGTCCATCCTATCACACTCATTGCTCTCTGTTTGGGTAAAACCGCTAACTCCGTAGAACATTGGGTTAACCCACTTAAAAAGTCTTGCTAATCGGGTCTATTAAATGACCTCAACAATGTTCAGCCAAATTTCATTAAAAATGATTATGAAACCTGAAGGTTAGCTAGAAGTGGTATTGATGATTAAAGTATTTCTGAGGTGTGATTTAGTGGTAGAGGGGTTCTCTTCATTTTTTTAGTCATGTGCCTGCATCGTTTGGTCAGGGTATTTTACTTTTTAGAAGATAATAACTACCTTCCTAAGCAGGGAATGTCGTTGGCCTCGAGTCCGTCATTCGGTAATTCTCATACCAACTCTGCTATTCAGTAATTTTCTACTTGGTGAGCGTCTAACCCCGTAGATATCTGTTCCCCAAATTTTTGCTAAAAATTTAAATGAATCTGGAAGAGGTTAAACTGTAAACATTGTTGTTTCTTGTTTCAGTTACTGAATCTCTAGCAAATTGCAAGGGGTTCACTGTTATTTCGTTCAACCCCAAGGGCATTTCAATTTCTAGAGATGGTCATTCCAGGTAACGCTTATTTGTTTTTAATTTAATTGGAAATTCTTGATTATTGGTTTTAGCCTAGCTAATGATGTGAAATAGACTCTGATTTGCAACAGGTTCGCTGTTGAGGAAGAAGATGAGACAACGGATGCTTTTGTTTCAACTTCACAGGCACACAGTTTCTTCCATGGATTTGTTTTTTTCCGGGTGTATGTATCATTTATATATCATGAAATGGCGGCAGAGCCTGTTTCTTTTTTTTTTCTTTAGTTGCAGTCACAGCTGAGGTAATATGACATGCAGAAAAGTTTATAGAAGATGACAAAGGAAGGTTCCGAACTCAGGTTTGTGTGGGTTTATTTGAGCTATGGTTTCTTTAACCATTTAACCGTCTCACGGGCTGTGTTTCCCTTTTATAAATTCTACATCCATCTCACAGGTGGTGTTTCCGTCTCATAAATGATTTGCAGGAGGGAGGATGAGGAACGCTTATTTTGTCAGTGAAATGATTGAGGAGAGTGTATCGATGATACCATCATGGCGGTGAAGGAGAGATGTCTTTTCTCATACTTTTTGTGTGAATCTGGCGCAAGGAGAGATGTCTTGTCTTATACTTTTTGTGTGAATCTGGCGCAAGTATCTGCAATTTTAATGAATAGTGGTTTTTACAGCCGTTCGCTTTCTTTTTCCGTACTTTTAGGTAATCCGCTAAGCTAATCCTGTAGAAGATGGGGTGAACAGTCTGGTTAATGGGGAAATACTTATATAAAATATGTTTCAATAAAGTTCACAAATTATGATTCGATGGTGAAATACTTCCATAAAATCCCTTTCACTGAATTTCACAAAATATGATTCTAAAGATGATTATTGAAGCAAGGTTAGGTAGCCGGTGGGATGATTTCGTATTAGATTCTTTTGTATTTTTTCCTCTGCATTATTTGAGAGTTTTTTTATTTTTTCAT
Source organism: Pinus taeda (assembly GCA_000404065.3). Taxonomy (NCBI): domain Eukaryota; kingdom Viridiplantae; phylum Streptophyta; class Pinopsida; order Pinales; family Pinaceae; genus Pinus; species Pinus taeda. The sequence goes on along the minus strand of APFE031651054.1, from coordinate 2,446 downwards.
TAAATTTGATTTGTGTTGTTTTAGGGATTTTTCATTTTTGATAGAGGATTTAGGGTAGAATCTAAGATGGATGGTAAAGGGGAGGGGAAATCTATGGGAGTATGGGAAAGTAATAGATGATTTTGATTAGTGGATTAAGTAGCATGCAGAGTTTTAAGAGTTGTTTTATAGTTTTAGGTTAAACTTTTTTTTTCCTTAAGTGATATGTTAGATTTTTTTATTTATTATTTGAGAATGAAGTATATCTCTTTCATTTCAATTTTAAACTCACATAATTTCAATAAATTTGCCATTTTAGGTAAAGCTCATTTATATTTAATTTTTAGTAGTTTGGGTTATTGATTTTGGTGTTAGTAATAATTTGAAATGATTTAAGCAAAGCTCATTTTTATTTAATTCTTAGTAATTTGGGTTATTAATATTAGTGTACCTAATAATTTGAAATGAATTCTGATTAGCATCTAGAAAAGAGGGTTTTCCATTGAGGAAGAAGATGAGACCTTGAATGCTTTTGTTTCAATGTAAATAATTTCATTAATAAATTAGTTTATTTGGGTCACTTAAATTTATTTATTGAAATAGTGGCACAGCTTAATTATTTTTAGATCTTTGTTTTGCAGACATTCCGGAAACGAGATGGACATTTTGGAAATGAAATGGCATATTAGAGAAAAGAAGCCAAAGAATAAACTAATTAAGATAGATACACATTTTTTCATTTTCCCTGTAAAATTATTATCCTACATAAAACAATCTGTGTGTGAAATTATTATCTAAATAAAAACAACCAACCTCTATGATTATTCTATTTATTGTCATTTTTTTATTAAACTAGTCGGTTAAAATTAGTATTTAGAAATTTGTTAATCCAAATTTTAGCAAACTATTAAATAACTAACTGTAGAAATATGTTTATCTATATCTGAGAAGTCATAAATGATTAGATTCATTTGGTGCATTTATATATAGTTTTTTTCCATAGAGATTTGATGCCGGTAGGCTGTTAATGCTACAACTATTCTCACTCTGATCATAAACCTCACACTTCACACTCTGGTGTTCCTGTAATAGCTGAACAAAACTAACTTACAGGGTTGTTTAAAACTCATTCACCTTTGCTTAATCACTCATTCATTAGTTTAATATTAAACCCTGTATTTATAGGCTCCTTTCCTGTAATAGCTGAACAAAACTAACTTACAGGGTTGTTTAAAACTCATTCACCTTTGCCTAATCACTCATTCATTAGTTTAATATTAAACCCTGTATTTATAGGCTCCTTTCAAAATATCATAGACTAATACAACTTCAGAAACCGTATTTTATCAAATGAATAAATTTATTACAAGTTACACACAATAATTACATTAACTTCCTCAAGTGCTACCGGATCTCTGCTTACAATTCACTAATTGCTCCAACGCTTCTCTGGTTTTCAGGACTATGTAAGTCAATGCCAAAGCGACTCTCCATGCATAGAATCGTTTCTTTGTGATCCCTCGTCGATCTTACCACAAACTGCAGTATCGATCTGCAACATGACTTTTATTTCGACCAATACTCTGTTTCAATAACAAGAGTTTGACTCTGTTCCTGCAATTAATCTAATGCTTTGTGACAAATCGACGACCCATCCCATCATTCTTCACATCGAACCGGGGGAACTGGGTTCTCTGGTGGCGATATTGGTATTCTTTTTCCAACGGTACCACAATCTTCAGCAATTAAAAATAAAATATTGGATTTACATTAAATCACAAGTTGACTTAAAAACGCAGTCAACCTCGTACCATATCTCTCTGTCTTTAGTTAAGAAAACAAACACCTTTCTAATTACCTTTACCAGTGATCTCACATACCCACGATTTCAATCTTCAGCAATTAAAAATAAAATATTGGATTTACATTAAATCACAAGTTGACTTAAAAACGCAGTCAACCTCGTACCATATCTCTCTGTCTTTAGTTAAGAAAACAAACACCTTTCTAATTACCTTTACCAGTGATCTCACATACCCACGATTTCAAGGTTGGCTTGAATCTTGAAAGCGATGATTCAAATCTTTGCATCCACTAATTTCGGAAACAACCAGTTACTTCAGCGATTAAACCCTGAAGCACATCATCACTTCTAGCGATCTCAGTCAAAACTGAGACAATAATCCAAACTCTGCATTCACCAATAACTTGACCAGCAGTCACTAACGTTTTCATCCAAATCGCATTCTCAGTACCAGAGTTGTCTCCCCGCAATTTGACCACGCATCGTTTATACTACTAAATAATCTTAATTAAGTAAAAGAGAGAAAATACAATTTCAGACAACTCACATCTATTTTCTTCGTAAGAATGGTTGAAGGGAGAGCATGTTCCCAACTCATTCACAACCATTTGATTGAAAGACCGACATGCAAATAATATTAAATGCGCTTCAATAAGTGGGACT
>APFE031651047.1:39361-65959 GCA_000404065.3 Pinus taeda | reverse complement strand
CCATGTCCCAAGGCTGCCTCATCAGATCGCTTTTCTTATACAAGTCATCATCAATTCAAAAACGATCCATCGTACAGTTATTGATGAGGGCGCGTCTACTTGCATCATGTCTATTGCTTGTTGGAAAGCGATCGGGTCTCCGACTCTGAGCCAGTCTCCTACGACACTGAAGGCCTTCGATGGGAGAGAATCTCATCCCTATGGTATTCTTCAACGATTGCCGATCTCTTTAGAAGGGAAAACCGTTGAAGTAGAAGTTGAGGTCATTGACGCAAATCTTACTTACAACCTCCTTCTGCGTCGGAGTTGGACGTATGCCATGCATGCCGTGGCTTCGTCCCTCTTCCGTGTCATCCGTTTCCCTCACCAAGGGAAAATTGTCACAGTAGACTAGCTCTCCTTCTTCGCTTCTTCTTCTGAAGGAAATGTGCCTTTCGTGGAGCATACCTCCATCCCGTTCGAGAGTGTGGGAGCCGGGCTCTTCAAACATCCCACCCTTATGGGTGTTTTTTCACTCCCACCTCCGAACCTTGCTTTACTCGGTTTGGTTTCTACTCGTTCTGATCCATCATTGCACACTGTTGCGGCCCTCGGTCCCTCTGCACAAGGGGGCATTGATCCTCTAGCTTGTAAACCTCGCTTGGCCGGGGGGCATGGGTAGATCATCGATGCCGTTGATCATCTTATCAAACAGGCCGAGACGACGCCTACGTTATCTAGGCCGGTTATGCAACAGTGCGATAAGGCAAGTCCTGAAATGGGCTTGACTTGAACCAAGTATCATGCGTGCACTTTAATTTTTGTACATATGTATGCTTTCAGCAGTGTGTTGTGTTTGCATGTTTGTTTTAGTTTTTATTTTGGTATGTCGGCATGATTGCTGCTTATTGTGTCTTTTTCTTCTTGAACAGATGTCTGGATCGCCTTACGTTGGTTTCGCTGATGGTGCTTCCCGCAGTACTTGCAACTTGTCATCTGCGGCATGGGTGATCTACGATCCTCATGGTGAGATAGTAGATATTCAAGGGGTTTGTCTGGGTTGTACGACGAACAATGTTGCTGAATATAGTGTTGTGATCGAATTATTAGCTGAGGCAATTAACCTCGGCGTTCGCACATTGGTTGTAAACTTGGATTCTCAACTTGTAGTCCACCAACTCAACGGGCGTTATTCCATCAGAGATCATCGGATTTTAAGGTTGTATTTACGTGTTAAGTTATTAGAAATGGATTTGATTTCATTACTTATCACCATATTTCCAGACGACTTAATACGTTAACCGATGCATTAGCTATTATGTATTGGACAGGCATTTGCATAACATGTGAATCAACATAATACAAGAAGCATAAAGTACAATAGACCATAAAGATATATATATATATATTATATATTATATATATATATATATTATATATATATATTATATATATTATATAATTATATATATATATATATATATATATAATATAATATATATATATATATATATATATCGTGTGGCACACCGAGGCGCTAAAAAATAAGTGTACATGTCTAGATAGGGCCTGTGTTCTCTGTACATCTGAGACACATGTCTCTCAAAAATCACCAGTAGGGAATAAGGACCTAGGTATCTACTGTGGTAGGTTGTGCTCCCTATAAGCCACAGCCGCTCGTGCCACCCGCCTCAAAAGGTGGTGCATCCTAGGTTCTACTCCCACTGTATGGATCTAAGACGCTATGGGGACCTCCTCTATCCCCTGGTAATCTGGGATCCCTATCAGCAAGCCCTCGAGGTTCCGTATCACGGTCTCCATCGTATCATGTCCAAGAGGAGCCATAGCTAGAGCTCTAATACCCTGTGCATCCCTCTGCGCCTCCGGGGCCAGGCCGAGGGGTCTCGCCGGTCCTACATCTGCATACCATAGCATTTGTCATTAGGACATGTACATGAAAAAATCAAAAACATCATAAAAATCAAAAATCAAAAAGTGAAATCAAGTGTCTTACCACCATCACCCCACTGCTCTCCAGCAGGAAGCGGCATGTCTGGGTCTCCACGGAAGTCTACGCCGACATATGGCCAGTCCTCCACAAAAATAGTCTACCTCTCCAACCACTCTCGGAAATATACTCCCCATGCCACTGGTCGACTGCCACCTCCTCGTGGCATGACTTGGCCCCATCATGTGGCCCTCGTCTCTCGAGGGCCTCTAGGTGGGTCCACGACCATATCTTGCAGCTGCAATGTCGATACCCGCTCCAACATGAGCGGGAGTAAAATCGACCCGTAGCCAAACTGCTTGGACTCACCTCGACGGCAGTTGGTCAGTTGTCTCTTCATACTTGTTGTTACTGCTGCTGCCCAGTTGAATATGGTAGGATTCAAGCATTCGAGAGCCAATCGGAGATGGGCCTTCGAGGCCTCGTGATTGGCCAAGGAGCCCGCTGCTCGAGTCACCATGAAGAGTATAGTTCGAAGGACAATGTCCTCCACCGTAGGAATTGTTACCTTCCCACTCCGCATTTTACATGCCTGTGGGCACACCTGAGCCATCAGCATGTCTAGAGTATCGCCACTGGGTCGCTGCCCCTCCAGAATTGGCATCTCACCTCGACGTGATAACCCGGTCAAAAAATAGATATATGTGTAGTCAAACTCAATGTCTCAGCCTCGGATCACAAATTTCCCATCAGTAGGATTCCAGGCTCTGATCAAAATTTCAAGAAGGTCAGGCTGTGCTCGCAGGCGCGGAGTTAGGAAGAATTTAAGCAACCCGCACGCCCGCATTGCATTTCGACACCCAGCATCGGCGAAAACTGCTATATCCTCGTTATCATGAGCGCGTTCCTGCCAAACGAACGCCATTATACCCTGCATGGTCAAAAAATTTCATTAGGGCCCTGTTCATAAAGTTTCATACGTTCATTTGTCAAAAAACTTGTTGCACGGCATCAGTGCGACTGTTTTTAAAACAGTCGCGCTGATACTGGCGCCCTTTGATAATTTTTACCGGGTCAGCATGGAAGCACATCACTCGTCCGCGCTGATCCGGGAGTGGTCAGTGGAAAAAAAATTTCGATCAGCACGGACCCGATAGGGAAATCCGCGCTGACCGAGAGCGGAATAAGCTTCAAAAAATCCGTCCAAACCACCACTTCCCACCGTTAAAATGCAGTAAAAAGACTTCAAAATGGAGGGTAAGGGAAGATGAACCTACCTGGTACAGACTGCAGGATCTTCGATGCACGTACGGGGTGGAATTTGGCTCGTCAACCTCACAGCTCCAAGTCGTTCTCCAAATCTCCAAATGGTAACAATGGTAAAAAAATTGGTTTACCCTCCTATTTATGGTAAATTTTGAAAATTAAATATTATTTTCATCCATATGGGTTTTTATGATGGTTTTTACCATATGCTTGGTTCCAATATAGTTTTACTATGTTTTTATGCATGTTGTCTACCTTATTTCGAACAGGTTTACGCGTGCGGTGTTCCTTGTGCAGATTCTGATGCTGGTGGAATTTCAACGGTTCTATACGCACTTGGTTCCAAAACGTCGGCTTTAAGCTCTTTTTCGATGTGAAATAAGAAAAGATAGCCGAGTCTCCCTCTCGACTCGTTAAAAGAAACGAGAGGCGGTCGCCTTTAAAGCTCTTTTTTCGACCGTTTAAACTTAAAAAGATCGTCGGATTTTTGTCGTTTCGAATTCGTTAATGGTCACGAAGCGACGTGGTTTTGATCACTTTTTTACTTTTTCAGATCAAAGTCACTATTTATGAAAAGTACTCCTCGATCGTAATGATCGGGCGGTTCTTTCGAGCATAGTTTTATACTTTTTCGGGCTCGAGAGACACAACTTTATGAAAAAGGACACCCCTGGAGTTTCCTTTTCGCTGTCTTTTCAAACTCTCTAAATATGAAAAGGCGCCGAGTTTTTCCTTTGTCAGACTCGTTAAAACTTTAATGACATCGGGTTCCGTCATGATGACGCCTCTCAAGCATATGCTATCCCCGTCAAGCTTGCCATCCAAAAATAACCAGGGTACTCGCCAGAAATGGTGGGGGAATAAAGGAATCGTAATCATCATCGTGTCGACAGTATGGTGCTCTTGAACATGGCACTTGTCTACATTTGTGTCTGGGTGGGGACATCTCATCTTGTTTCACACTTGCCTCTGTGGGTTTGGGTTATCCTGTTTGACCATTCATCTGCTCATCGCCTTGTCACCATGACCCCTGATCATTTGACATCAAATACTGCCAAGTCCGCTGTCGTGCCGCCGATATGTTCAAGAGAAGTTGACCTCCACAGAATACTCAACCTCCCTCTGATATCTCACACAAAACATTTTATTCCTCTCTGTCTCGTGTCGATGATGTGGGAAACATTATGGCCCACCTTCGATCAAGGTCACTTCCTGTCGACTTCAGCTCATTATCCAGGAAGTTGACCTAGAGACTCCCTTCAGGTGCTTTAGAGCCTGCATGCCTCAATGACAGGTTCTTTGTGTTCAACGCGAGGTTTTCATCATTAGCCTCCGATCGAATGATTCTACGGGTGTTCGACACCGGCTCACTGATTCGCACGTCATGGATTGTACCTATAGTACCTTGAGGACCATTGTCATTATTGGTGGTACCTCTCACGTCTGTTAACAGTTTTCATCATTGACTGGTAATCAGACGATGTTATCGCATGTTCGACTTCGACTCCTACATTCGCATGCTTGAACTTGTTCTTTTTTCGGGTCGAGTTGGAGCACAAGACCCTGGATTTTGCATGTTGGGATCCAGGCTGCATTTTGTGGATTATTATAATCACTACATGACTCATTCATTGGATGGCTGTGACCATGCCTAAGTCCATTCGTTGATCCTCATCGGATGGCTGCATCCATACCTGGGATCCAGATTTTTATGTACTCTGTTATGGATGGCTGCGCCCATACCATGTACATCATGTATTTGACATATCAGTTGTACTACGTGCAGGTTCTTCCTGGTGGTGTTCCAGTTCAACCAGTTTTATAAAACATTTCACCCCTCCCACTCTCTCGGGCTTCATGCTTTAGGGGGCATCTGTTACATAGTAATTTGTCACTGTCTCCCTATCAGTCTTCCTGCTGTGTCATGGGACCCAATTAATCATGCTCATGCTCTCTAATGTTGCCAAATGACCCACTTTGCCAAAGTTCTTCTATCATCGCGACTGTTGTAAAAATAAATGCGCTGATGAGCGCTCCAAAACAGACCTAATGCACTGCCAGCGCGGAAGCACATGTGATTCCCGCGCTGGTTGAATTTCATGTGACAGCGCGTCTGTTACTTATATCTGATCGTGCTGATATGACTTTCTCTGTTATTCAGCAGCGATGTCAGTGCTCCAGTGCAGTTATGTACCTGCGATGATCCAGTTTGGGCGAGTTTGTTCTAACAGCCGGCCTTCCAGATGACTCCAGACCTGGTTGTTGGCCTTGTAAATGTCGGCCTCTTCTCTGGCATGTCTGTTTCGTCATTTGAGCCACCTTCCTTGGAGATAAGCTCATCCTCCCACCATTCATGGAGACTCCTTTTCCTATTTAAGCCTCCACCATTGCCATGAGCTGCTAGTTTGGAATTGATTGTGTTTAGGGCATTGCTGATAGTGTGAGCTTGATAGGCAGCTGGTGTGACTAGTGTGGGATTGCTAGAGTGCTTAAGGAAGGTTCAGAAGTGTTTCCATCTTGTGTAAACTTGTGTGAGAGAGAGTTTTGTTTTGGGATATCTACCTTCAAGGGTGAATGCTTGAGGGACTTACTGGTTGGACCCAACCAAAGGAGGATTTGACATCAGAACTTGGTTGTATTCTCTTTTGTTTTATCAATAATAATAGATGACTATCATTATGGTTCCACTCATGTGTCTTTATTATGATATTTGAGTTGTATCCTTTCTGACTGGTACATAGTTGCATTTCCCGGATTTTATGCTTGTATTTGTCTTGTTCTTTGCATGTGCAGGTGTCTGTTCACGGAGATCGTGAGGATTGCAACCAGCTGAAGTGAAAGAATGGAAGCGACAACCCTTCTACGAATATAAGCGTTAGATTCGAGGTAGGCTCTCATCTTGGCCTTTATTTTGCAATTAGGAACCTACGTGTTAGCGTTGTTTGATTGTTGCTAGACCTCAATTAGGCTAGTGGGATCGCCTTTGTTCGCAAAGGGGATTTACCTACACAACAAGGAGCACAGGGAATATATGCAAACCTACGCCATCATTTGCAAATTCATGGGTTTATGGCCCATGGAAAAAGCCTTACAAATGTGGATAAGATATCACCGGAAACCAAAAGGAAGCATTGATCTACACCTAGGTTCAAAGGGATTCTTTACCGTGGTTTTTCCGAACATCGAAGACAAGGATAGAGTTTTTGAAGGTGGGCCATACTTTTATGCTGCTACATGTCTCTATATGCAACCTTGGATCATGAATTTTGTCCTAGAACGTGAGACCTTTACTTCAGTCTCGATTTGGGTAAGGCTCTATTCTCTTCCACTTGATTATTGGCAAACAGAATCATTAACAGCCATAGGAAATAAGCTAGGACGGTTTGTTAAAGCTTTTGAAGCCACTAGGAGGGGAAAGTATACCTCCTTTGCTCGGATCTGTGTGGAGATGGATCTCTCTGGAGCTCTTCCAGATGAGATAATCTTGGAAGTACATGACGAAGAATGGGTGTAAACCATAGACTACGAACATATTCCGTTCAGTTGCCGTAAATGTCATGAATATGGACACCTGTTCATAGATTGCCCTCTCACTAAAATAGAGAATAAGAGAAAAGCTAATGCTATGAAAGACTCCAAAGGCTTTCAAAAAATGGCGTATAAAGGTAAAGGAAACAAGAAGGGAATAAAATCACAGAAAACTGAAGGACATCAAAACAGCCAAAACAGGTTCCAAGTCTTGGAAGTGGAAGAAGAAGATAACATAGTAGACCAAACGAAAGAGGAAGAATTAATGGAAGAAAAGAAAGTAGAGGACAAGGGACAAACACTAGATAGGACTCTGCAGATAGAAACGATGGTGAGCGATGCAGAAATAGAAATGGATCAGGAGATGCCCCCAAGTGAGATGGAAACAGAAGACCAAGAACTTCAGGTGATTCTTGAGAAAGAGAATCTTGACTTGGAAGATTTCTTGATTCAAGGAACTAAAGAAGGGATTGACTCTTTACCTCCAGAGGAGTTCAATAAAGTCCAACAGTTATATATATGGAAAACCCAAAACAAAGGGCCGGAGAGGCAAAGGAACAAAGATAAGCAAAGCAATGAGGGAGTAAAAATGGTAAGACCCATACCTGTATTAGCACCCAAAAACCCAGGAAAAAAAAGAGGCGGGAAAAAGCAAAACGAGTTATTAATGGAATGTGGAAAGCTAATGATAGACTCAGGTAAGATGAAAGATCTAACCAGCTACTCCTTCACCAATATTTAATAATGAAGTTTACTTCTTGGAATATCAGAGGTCTTGGTAGTAAAAGGAAACAGAGATTGATTAGTAACAGAATGAAACAAATAGCTTCGGGTGTGATCTTCACTCAGGAAACCAAATGTTCCATTCATAAATTAAAAGAGATTCATAGCAAGTGGCTCAATAATTATGAGTTTCTGGAAGTAAAAGCGGAGAATACGGTAGGAGGTATTCTTACCCTTTGAAATCCTAAGAAAATAGGAATTTTAGATGCTGAAGCATCTCGAGATTATCTCTCTGTGGTCATCCAGCTGGTCAGAGATAAGGAAAAGTACCTAATCACCAATGTGTATGGACCCCAGAGATTGGAAGGAAAACTAAAGTTTCTTGATTCTCTGGAGGAACTAAGGGACAGACATGCAGGAATGCCATGGATACTGGGAGGGGATTTTAACATGATTAAATCGCTTTCAGAGAAAAAAGGTGGAACTAGAATCCAAAGTCAAGACTCTGAGGTTTTATTCTTTCATAGACATCATGAAGTTAGTGAACATTACAACCAGTAATGGAATTTTTAGTTGGAACAACAAAAGAGGAGGAGAATCTCAGGTGGCTTAAAAATTGGACAAATTCATGATATCCGAGGATCTTATGCTCAATAATAAGGAAATTTCAGCAAGAATCCTACCCTTTGGAGGATCTGACCACTGGCCGATTTATTTAGAAATGCAGAGTATTGGTACTCCAAGAAATAGACCTTTTCGCTTTGAAAACATCTGGCTCTCTCATCCAGATTTCAATAGTAACATTGCCAGATGGTGGGTAGAAGATTTGAATATCCAAGGCACCAATATGTTCCTTCTTCAAAAAATACTAAAACACATTAAGCTTAAGCTCAAGGAATGGAACAAGAATGAATACGGAAACATTTTTGTAGCCAAAAAAGCAGTAGAAGGAAAAATGCAGGAACTCAACCAAGCCCTTACCACAGATGGCTTTGATGAAGTCAGGAATGATCATGTCACCAAATATCATCAAGAATGGGAGGAACTGTGCAAACAAGAGGAAATATTTTGGAGGAAAAAATCAAGGATTCAATAGCTCAAAGAAGGAGAAAGAAATACTAGCTTCTTCCATAGATCCACAATGGCGAACAGAGTTCATAACAAAATTTCAGTAATCAAGGATGAGAGAGGCATTCTTCACAACTCTCATGATGAAATTGAAAAATCTCTGGTCAATCACTTTCAAGGCATTGCCAAGGAAACTTGTTATACAAGAGAGAACTCCATCAGAAACTTCACAAGACACATTCCTAGGCTAGAGTCCAATGAGGATAATATCAACCTCAACAAGCCAGTAACCGAGGAGGAAGTCAGCGAGGTGCTCAAAGAGATGCAAAATGGTAAAGCATCGAGCCCAGATGGATTCAATGTTGATTTCTTCAAAGCCTGCTGGAGCATTGTTGAAAAAGATATTTTAAATGTGGTAGAAGATTCCAAGGTGAATAAAACTATTCTGAAAGCTCTAAACAGTTCTTTCATTGATCTTATCCCCAAGCAGGAGGCTGCTTAGACTCCAGACAAGTTTAGACCAATAGCTTTATGTAATTTGGTCTACAAGATAATATCAAAAGTGGTGGCCAATAGACTCAAACCTCTCCTTCCAACTCTGGTTTCTGTGGAACAAGCCGGTTATGTGGAAGGAAAGAAAATTCTCAACAATATTATTCAAGCTCATGAGGTGGTTCACTCTCTGACTATCAACCGAAAGGCTGGTATGATCATGCAATTGGACATTGCTAAAGCCTATGATAAACTAAGTTGGAACTATATCAGGAAAATACTTATTGCCTTTGGGTTTGATCACAACTGGGTAAGATGGATCTTGGCCGTGGTTACTTCCTCAAGTTTCTTTATTTTGGTCAATGGCTCTTCCTCTGAAACTTTTCTTCCCTCTAGAGGCCTCAGACAGGGGGACCCACTCTCTCCCTTTCTCTTCATCCTTATGATGGAATGACTGGGTCGATCTATCAATCATGCCAAAGAAGTTGGTAAGATCAAAGGTCTCCAGCTCTCTGACAGGGGCCAGGCTTGGACGCATCAACAGTTTGTGGATGATACGATGCTGCAAGGAATCCCTACAGTCAAATAAGCTCATTCTTTCAAACAAATTCTAAATGAATTTGCCAAGGTTTCAGGTATGGAATTTAATCTCAACAAATCCAAGATCTTTTTCTTTAATACTAATATTGCCATTCAAAAGAACATTACAAAAATTATGGGCTTTCAAAGAGATTATCTCCCCTCAAAATATTTGGGGATACCTCTTACTTCTAAGCCGCTACACAAAAGCATCTGGGAACTGATTATCAATAAACTGCAAGACAAAATCAGAAAATGGATGGTTAGATCCTTAAACCTGGCTGGTAGACTACTGCTCACAAAGGTTGTTTTACAAGCAATCCCATTTTTTATGCTTTATGTTCTCCCAGCTCCTAAAGGAGTTATGCAGCTTATCAGAAACATTCAAAGAAACTTCCTCTGGGGAAAGGGGGAAGAAAAAAAAAATGGGCCTTAGTAGCCTGGGAAAAAGTCTGCAAACCCAAAAATTATGGAGGTCTTGGACTGGATGATCCTGAAATTTTAAGCAAAACTCTAGGGGCTAAATTATGGTGGCGCTGGCTAAAAGAACCAAAGTCTTAGTGGGCTACAATTTGGAAAGAAAAATATGCTAGTTCATGGCCTATTGAGGATCATATAAGAGTGGATGGTACTATCAAGGGATCACAAATATGGAACAAGGCCTGGGACAATAGATGTCTAGTTCAACAGAATGGCTTCTAGGAAATTAGAGAGGGAAACTTAGCTCTGTTTTGGGAGGACAGATGGCAACAGGAACCCATTCTTTTGAAAGAAGAATTAAAGGAACTGAAAGCAGAGACAGATGCTAAAGGATTAATCAAAGTTAAGGATTTCTGGGATCGGACCAACAATGAAGGAAAGTGGAGACAATGGAGGAAATTTGATCTTAGAAATGACAACCCTTTAAAAGACAAAGTTGATGTAATAATGCAAGAGTTAGATAGAAGAAAAATTTTTGTTTCAGAAGGGAATGACCAGCTAATATGGGGCAACAACAATGAGGGTGCCTTTAATCTGAAGGAGGCAAAAAAAATTCTCCTTGGCTTGGCGTCTCAGGCACCGAATAAAGCTTGGCAAAGACTTTGGAGACAACAGGGTTGGATGAAAATTAAACTCTTCACATGGCTGGTGCAACACAGAAAAATTTTGACTTGGGACAATATCAGGAAAAGAGGTATTCTAGGCCCCTCCAAGTGCCAGCTTTGTGAAATGCAAGAGGAAACAATGGAGCACATTCTTAATAACTGCTCCTTTTCCTCCAAGCTGTGGGATTCTTTTGCCTCCATATTCCAACAGTCGAACAGAGACCTTGGAAGCATCACCAAAACGCTAAGCAATTGGAGAAGCAATTTCATGAATAACGAAATGCTTAGCATTTCCTAGGCTCTTACACCAGGCTTCATAATTTGGAACACATGTAAAGAAAGGAATAACAGGATATTCAAGGAAAAACAAAAACCGCCCCTGTTCCTTCATGATCAAATCCTAAGACAACTACAAGAGACTGTAAGCTCCATTGTCCGAAATCTTCCTGTAAATCCTCCCTCGGCTTCTGAGTGGAGGATTCTTTGTCAGCTTGGACTACAGAGGTTGATTCCTCAAAACCTGAGAGGGAAGAATCTTTTCAAAGACTTAGAGCTTGAATTTTGGCAACCTCCTCCCAAAGGATTTTTGAAGTTCAACATTGACAGAGCCTCAAAGGGCAACCCGAGTACCGCAGGTCATGGTGGAGTTTTAAGGGATGAAAAAGGGAATATCTTGTTTCTATTCCATGGCCATATTGGCAAAGCCACCAATAATATGGCAGAAATTCTGGCTATGGAACATTGTTTAGAATATTTGCTTCTAGATAATCAACACAATGTGATTGTGGAGGCGGATTCTGAGTTAATCATTAACTCAGTCAAGAAGATCAGCTGGGGTACCGCCCCGGAAAAGGTCTCTAAGAATTGGAGGCTAAATAATATCTTTTAAAGGATCCACTACCACCTTCAAGGCCTTTGCACCATTACTTTTAAACATCTTCGAAGAACAGCCAACAAGCTGGCGGACCTCCTGGCCAATCAAGGAGTGGATTGCGCAGAGGAAATTTTTGCAACTAAATGGCATGAGCTAACTCAACTGATTCTTAAAGCGAAATGCCATGATCAAGCAGAAGAATATTGGTTGATGTTCAGAAACAGGACCATGGAAGGTAACACTGACAACCTAGAAGCAGCATGAACAGAGGGGTGGACTCTTTTAGTTTTACAATGTACATTAAGCTTTGGCAATTTACTGGTCATAGAAGCAAGCTCACTCAAAGCCTCTGTGGCTGCAAAGCGGGTGACTTTCCTCTAAGGGTTTCAAACAGGCCAGTCAAGGCCTCTTCTCTCAATTTATCTGGTAATCTGGCTGGTCGTGTGGATGGGAGATGGGCACTCCTGACACCCCCGACTTACGTTTTCTTTTGCCTTCGAATAATTTCTTGTTTCTCGAATGGTTTTCGCAAGCCCCGCGAGTGGAAAGCGGTTTCTACTTTTTCGCAGAGATCACATTCATTAAGTGACGCATGGCTGAAGGACAGTTTGAAAAATCGTCGTGATCACACGTTAAATGGCGGCATTCAGGGTTCAGCGATATTCATATCCGTCGTTGGATCTGTTGAATTAGATCTACAGTCGATCTTCATCGGGCATGTTTGTGGGGCCGAGGTGGTTAGGTTGTACCGTAGGTTTATTTTAAAGTTGAGTTTTTTAGACTTTTGTTTCGAGCTACTGTTCAGTTATCTTTTAACTATGCATTTTGGCTTGCTCTTTTCCCGCGTTCGTAGTCCTTTGGCTTTGGTTATTTTTTCCGTACCATTGGTTGACTTCACCATGGTTTAGTGCCCACTCTGTTCGTGGGACTATGTATCTTATGTAAATCAGTTTTGAATTAATGAAAGGATCGTCTCTTGCACTAGCAAAAAAAAAAAGAATGCATGTACTCTCCAACATCTGCAAGCAAAAAAGAAAAAGAAAAAACAAGTTGGTACCGAAAGAAAAATTGGTCAAGCCTAGTCAAAAGAAGTCAAATTTTGACTTTCTCCTCCTTTGCTCAAATGCTCAAACAAGGCCAAGGCTATGCCAATCCATCACCCTCATCTATTTTCAACATCCACCCATCATTCTCCAGCTTCTACCATTCAGTTTGCTTGTTGTCCTAAAAAACTACAGGCTGCTCTGTTTTACTACAGGATACAAAAATACATAGAGCAAAAATTAGTTTTTTCCATAACTTGAAAACCATGCGTCCATTTTCCAAGTTATTTCAGGGAGAGATGCATATGGATGATGGTAACATTTTCAAGCAATTTCAGCAAATTCCACTGCACGGCTTCCAAGAAATCAGCCTCCATCACCTTCAGCCATTTTTGCATTTTCTTGATATCCGTGCATCCATTTAAAAAATTGTTTCATGGGGAGATGCCTATGGATGATGGTAACATGCCCAAGCAATTTCAGCCAATTCTAGTGTGCGGTTTTCAAGAAATCAGCCTCCATCACCTTCAGCCATTTTTAGTTTTTGAGATTCATGCATCCATTGACCAAGATTTGTCTATGGGAAGGTGCATAATGATGATGGCAACACGCTTAGAAAGTTTCAGGTCAATCCAGTATACCGTTTGGGAGATATGGACAAAACAAGTTGTTGTGCTGTAAACCTACAAGATTCCCTGAAATCCTGCAGTATACAAAACAACACCTACAAGATTGGCAGTGAGTAGTTTTAAAGGGAAAAAATAGATGTTGGCTTCATCAGAGTGTGATAAGGAGGTAGGAGCTGAACTTTCCCATATTTTTCCAAGTGAAAAAGATATAAAAAAAACCTTCTAGTTTGTCGAAAAAGATTGCAGCATAAATGAATCATATACACAGAATTTTCACTTAAAATTCCTAATTCATTAAATTTGGTAAGAATACCTATACAACCCTCCATCCATCAGAGAAAATGACAGGGGGATTTGATAAAACGAAACCCATCAGCACAGTGAGGATTCATCATCATCACCATCTAGTACCTGCACATCAAGGAACAACATCAGAGAAGAAAGAGAAAAACACATGGAGCAAATACAAGCAAGGATTTCACTCTCCAACAAACAACATCTATAGGAAGGCCATCAGGTAGGTACAGGTATGCAATATTCCTGACCTCTTCTCTTGAGCATATTATAGCTAGAAATTTGTTGTCAATGCATGAAAAATTATGTTTTATAAGCTAAGCATGGGTCAACAGTCTCAATGGCCTTCAACTAGTCAATTGTAGCTCACTCATTCACTCATGCAATGTTGAAAAGTCAAATTATGAAGTGTGATGATTTCAAGGAATGAGGACAACAGTTAAAAGAAGAATTTTTTGCAAATGCCAAGTCACCACAGCACTCCAAGCCATCCATCCACTTCATATTCACTATCTATTCATCATTCATCTGTAGGTTTTAACCTCGTACAAAAATTACCTGCATACGAGTTCTAAAACACATAAAATAAACAATGCAAGAGCATAACACATATACACAGAGATTTTCCCCTGGATCCCAAAACCAAGACTACTAGCTTGATTTTTCATTATGTTCCTTTCAATGTTATAATACATATTTATACATGTCGAAGCATCCAATACCATGGACCGAAAACCATAGGTGGGTCCGCCCAACCTAACATGGTTCCAAAACCAAAATTTTGCGGGGCGCTGCCCCGGACCCCATAGAGTGGGGTTACCTGCACCCCTCAAACCCCCTGTGAGCCCCCTGCTATGCAATCGGCGCAACAAAGGGGGGCCTCTTTCCCCCCTCTAACCCCCTAGTTAACTACGTGGGCTAGTCGTGGAAAGAATATAACACAACCCAACATTCTCCCACTTGTTGTTTTCTTTTCACAGGAGGCCACAAGAGAGCTTAGTCATTTATCCAGCCCTGCAATGCCCATTTTTTCTCTACACTAAGAGAACTTCTTCCTGCTTGACCCAAGAAAGTGCTCTGTGGAGGTTGTAGCACATGCATGAAGTTTGTTGAATATTGTTGCAAAATTTGAAATTGAAATATGCATCAAACTCTCATTCCCATGGAATCATAACCTGCTCTGATACAACTGATCTGGATCTTGGGAGGAAGGCCCCCAAGATCTAAAATATTGAAATGGATCTCGGGAGGAGAGACCCCCAAGATCTGAAAACTTGAAATGGATCTTGGGAGGAGAGACCCCCAAGATCTAAAAACTTGAATTGCCAGAAGAAAAATAGGAGAATGCCCAATAAACAAAACCACAAAGAAACTTTTTATTAAAACCCACTAATCTGGATTTAAACATGAATGCAACAAATTACAAAGATAACCATAAACACAGATATGCAGCGAAAATAATACTTGATTTCATTACTGTAAACTACTGAAGTATGCTTAGAACCAGAAATGGAAATAAACCAGCTAGGGCGATGGTAGCTTATCCCTGAGAAGAGATGTGGCGACTACATGCCTCTGAACTGTAAAGGCTACATTGTGGCGAACAATCTGTCCTTTTACAAAATGTGACTTGTTACTTATAGTATTTTTCAGTTACAATACCACGGGTCAATTCCATGGGTGAATGAATACCATGGGTGGATTTTACAATACCACGAGCGGATGCCATTTACAATACCATGGGTAAATTTCATGGGTCGATGAATAATATGGGTGGATGAGTACCATCGGTTGATGCCATTTTCCATTCGGAAAACTCACAGATTTTGTCCATGCATCTACATTATTCTTCAAAGTGTCCACCTTTACCAGCAACACCTTTTTGTCTTCTATCATATCCCTCACAAAGTGATACTGAACATCAATGTGCTTTGTCTTTGAATGATAAGCAGGTTTCTTTGCCAAGAAAATTGCACTTTGGCTTTCAGAGTCTATCCTTATAGCTCCCTATACTAACCCCATACTTGAACACAATCTCTGCAACCAAACTGCTTCCTTGCTTGCATGAGTGGCTGCCATGTATTCTGCCTCTGTAGTTGATAGTGCCACTACAGATTGTTTCTTACTCATCCAACTGACTGCACCTCCAAATAGGTTAAACACATACCCACTTGTAGATCTTCTCTGATCCAGATCTCCAGCCCAGTCTGCATCAACAAAGCCACGGAAATCCAACACTCTGTCCAATCCTGGTCTTCCTTGGTAGCACAAACCATAATCACTAGTGCCACGCAAATACCTGAAAACCTGCTTCACTGTTGTCCAATGCTCCTTTCCTGGTTTTGACATAAACCTGCTCAATACTCCCACTGCATGTGTAATGTCTGGTCTAGTACAGACCATTGCATACATCATGCTACTGACTGCACTTGCATATGAACATGGGACATGTTCTCTTCCTCTTCTTGTGTCTTGGGACACTGTTCAACAGATAACTTTACACCTACAGGAATAGGAACCTTCACTGGTTTACTATCCTGCATATTAAATCTCTGGAATATTGTCTCGACATACTTCCTTTGGTTTAACCAAAGCTTCCTCTTTGCCCGATCTCTTTTAATTTCCATGCCCAAAATATAGTTTGTAGCACCAAGATCTTTCATGTTGAATTTGGAGGACAATTGGGTCTTCAAATCCTGGATAATTTTTTGGTCATTTCCAACCAGCAACATATCATCCACATACAAGGCCAAATAAATAACACGGTCACCAATTAATTTAAAATACATACAGTGATTTGCTTTGCTTCCGGTGAAGCCAAGTCCCCGTATAAATGTATCAAATTTTTTATACCACATCCTTGGTGACACTTTTAACCCATATAGAGATTTCTTTAACTTGCATACCAGTTCTTTCTTACCTTTCACCGCAAAGCCTTCAAGTTGCTTCATGTAGATCTCCTCTTCCAGATCCCCGTGAAGAAATGTTGCCTTCACATCCATCTGTTCTACCTCAAAATCAAAAGCAAAAACAACATAAAAATAATCTAATAGAAGTTCCTTGGCAACAGGAGAAAAAATATCGCCAAAATCAATTCCCGGCACCTGGGAATAACCTTTTGCTACCAACCGAGCTTTGTATTTCTCCACCTTTCCTTTTGCATTTGTCTTCTTCTTGAACACCCATTTTCTGCCAATGGGTTTCCTTCCATCTGGCAACTCCACCAGATCACAAGCCTCATTTTTGTGCAAAGATGCCATTTCATCAACCATGGCCTCTTTCCAGAGTTTTCCATCCTCTGAATCTACTGCTTCCTTCACAGTTCGGGGATCATCATCAATAATAGATAAAGCAAAATTTGAACAGAAAGCAGATGGACTATACCTTTCTAGCTGCCTTCTTTCTCGAACTGATCTTCTCACAACCGGAGTATGTGGCTCTTCATCTTCTGATTCCTCCTCTGCTGTGGAGTCTAATTCTTCCTCCTTTAGCTCAAACTCTATCTTCTCAAGTTCCTTTGGTTGAACTTCATGTTTAATAACATCTTTCACCTCTCTGAACACCACATCTTATTTGTACACAACCTTCCTTGTTACTGGGTTCCAAAGCTTATAACCCTTTAAACCATCCTTATACCCAATAAAGATGCACTTTTCAAATTTACTATCCAACTTGGTTCGTTTTTCCTTTGGAACTTGTACATATGCATCACATCCAAATACCCTCAGATGTGAAAGAGAGGGTTTCTTACTAGTTCATACCTCTTGTGGAATCTTATCCTCCGCTAATGAAGATGATCTATTGACCAGGAAACATGCTATCTCCACCGCCTCTGCTCAGAATTCCTATCCTAACCCAGCATGATCCAGGTGGATCTTCAGATACAATGGCATGGGAAAACTCAGAAATCAAAGTGATTGGAATGAAGTCAACTCAGGATCAGAGTGTAGATCTCGTCATCCTAATTCCAATGGCGCGAACGATACCTCAATCCGAGTCCGAATGATGAATTTATCACACATGGAAGGTTGCCTTGATCCTTAAGAAAATGAGGATTTTTCTTTTGAAAAATGGATTTAAGCCTTAAAGGCCAAATTGCAATCGGATAACTTATGGAGGCAGACTTAAGAGAGGTGCAGTTGAACCCCCAATTGCTGATCCCCGATCAAATCGGATCGGTGGACCAGAGGCAACCAGATCGGAGGTCTCACATATATATATTAGTGAGTAGGCACAGCGATCGGCGATAACATGATCGGTGGAATCATTATCGGGACACTCGGGGTGATATATGAGCGGAACACTGATGCGATCGGCCAACGCTGATATCAGCGATCAACAGTCGGCATTTCCCCGGTTACAGGACCTTCGGGACAGCAATATGCCAATTGCAACCTCAGCTCAAACCCTATACGAAGAATATGCCCGATTTCACCAGTTTTGAAGTCTGGATAAATGGTTTTGGGTCGGATTTTCAGTGTTTTTCGGGATTTTAAGGTCTTATGGCCTCAACAATAAAAAGGCCATTTTAATAGGGGGTTACACCTACCGATCCTTCCATGACACCGGCCTCCAATGTGGACCAGGCAAGCCCCGATTTAAATGGGATCCTATCCGAAACCCATTATAAAAAAAGGGATCAGTGGAGAGAGCAAGGGGGAGGCATTTTTGTAGCACGTTGTTTCAGTGGCAGGAGGCCCAGAGCGCATATTTGTCTATTTGGATAGTTTTACATGACTTCAGCCCCTTCATTTCCACGGACGCATTGGTGTTGCTTACCTCTCCATATCAGGCATTCATTTTCACAGCCATCTTTCATATTGGAAGTATAAGCCTCTTGTGGACAGTGATGATTGTAATTCTTTTTCTTTCATGCCATTTAATAAGAAAGGCCTCCCCATTGTTGAGCAGGGCCCAGAGATGTAGTCCAAATTTGACGAACTCAATTATCAAGACTTGGTGTCTTCTTTTGTGCCTTTTCTGTGTTTACTTCTTCTTTTCTTATGTGCACATTCTTGTGTTAAGCTGCAATTTTACATGTGATTCTTTTCTATACATCTATAAGCGAAAACATCCTGGATCAAGTGGTATCAGAGCAGGGCTTTTTAGATGTGAATTGAATGTTTGCATGCTAAAAAGAGGCAGGCTTCAAAGAGGCGAAGGGAATCTAGGACCTTTCAATCCAAAGGCAAGGCGTGCACCTCGAAGAAGAAATATGGCTGAATATGAAGCTCATATTGAAGAGGAGCGCAATTTCAGAAAGACTTTCTATTCAATGGCAAAAAATATCAATCAACTAGTTTTAAGACTAGAAAAAGCAGAGGAGAGGAACCCAGAAGGACAAGGTTCAGCACATGGGAATGGTGGAGAAGAACCCCCTCCTTCTCCTTTTGGGAGTGAAGGTTCTTCTTCCTCTCACCACCATAATCAAAGAAATCCAAAGGATGCATCTAAGAAACCTTTTTTTAAATTAGATATTAAATTTGATCTACTTATGTTTAATGGTGAAAGTAAGGCAGAAAAGCTTAACAATTGGATCAGGCAGATTGAGGTTTACTGCAAGATTCAGCAAATCGTAGAGGATGAGGCGAAAATCCAGCTGGCCTCTCTATGGTTGGGCAGCACAGCTCTCGTTTGGTGCGAGAGAAAATTGCAGAGCAGTAAAAATGTGGGTAAGCTCTTTTCCTCATGGTCTGATTTCACTTCTGCATTAAGGGAACAGTTTTATCCCTTAGGATACAAACAGAAAGCTTTGATGAATTGGCAATAGTTAAGGCAAGGCAAAGGGAAGGATGTTCAAAGTTTTACATAAGAATTTAGGAAGCAAGCACTGAATCTAAGTATAGCACTTGATACACCTGAAGTTGTGACTAAGTATATAGGCTCATTACACAGTTATATTAGACATTCATTATTGTTGTTTGAACCAACCACTATTGACACAGCTAGTGTAAAAGCAATTCATATTGAGAACAGGGGCAAGAATGAAAGAGAGGATCAATCCAGAAAGACACTGTTCAAACCTCCCAATCGCAAATCCAAAGCGAAATGGAAAGGGAAGGAGAAGAAAACAGCAGCAGCAAAACAAGGAGAGCGGCCTTATTGCAATCACTGCAAGAAGGAAGGCCACGACGACGATCATTGTTGGAAGCAGCACCTAGGAAGGCATCCAAAGAAGTATGGAGGAAAAGGGAAGCAGAAAATAGTGGCAGTGGCACAGCAAGACCTTGGATCAGATTTGGGAGATGAAGCGCTGGTCATAGCAGCAAGAACAAAAGGTACCCTTAGACCTCTTGTTAATTCTAAATCGCATGAAAGCACCAGTTCTGTAGATGAGTCCCTTTCGAATGACTGAAAAAGAATTGAATTATTTCATATCAAGGTGGTAGTAAATCACACCAAAGTAGAAACTTTATTTGATACTAGGTCCCAAGTAAACTTAATTGCAAAATCCCTGGTAAAGAAGCTTGGCTTAGAGACAAAACCACACCCAAAACCTTACCCGCTGGGATGGATACACGATAAAGTGAAATTGAATGTAACCCAGCAGTGCAAGGTCAAATTTGTGATTGCGTCTAAGCTGGTAGAAGAAGTAGAGTTGGATGTAATACCATTGGATATCTGTGGCATGGTATTAGGGAGCCCATACATGTATGATAGAAAAGCAGTCTTTTTTTACCATGAGAATAAATACCAAATCACCAAGGATGGGGTAGAATATATAGTGCGGGCTCATCAAAATAAAATTAATGTCAACCTCATAAGCACTGGGCAAATGAAATGACTGGTGAATTCCAGTAAGACATGCATGCTTATGGTTGTAAGGAAGAAAGAGGCTAAATTTGTTGATGCGTTCCAGGGTTGCGATGGGAAGCATAAACAGGAATTAATGGAATTGATTTCTAATTATATTGAACTGTTCCAGGAGCCAAAGGGATTACCTCCAAAGAGGGAAATCCAACATGAAATCCATCTATTGCATGATGCCCCTCTGCCAAATATCAGCATGTACAAGATGTCAACGATTGAAACGGAGGAGATCAAGAGGCAAGTGCAGGAATTGTTGGACCAAGGCGTCATCAGGCCGAGCACCTCTCCATGTGGTTCGTCGATCGTTCTAGTGCCAAAGAAAGACGACAGTTGGAGGATGTGCGTGGACTACCGTGCGCTCAACAAGATATCGGTAAAAAATCGCTATCCCCTCCCATGCATAGATGATTTATTGGATCAATTAAAAAGTGTTGTTTATTTCACAAAGTTGGATTTACGCAGTGGCTATCACCAGGTCAGAATTGCAGAGCAAGACATGTGGAAAACCGCCTTCAAGACCAAGTAGGGGCTGTTCGAATGGATGGTGATGCCATTCGGGCTTTGCGACGCTCCAGCCACCTTTATGCGAGTTATGAATGATATATTTTAGCCTTTCATTGATGAGTTCGTTCTCGTGTATTTAGATGATATACTAGTTTTTAGCAAGAGTTGGTTTGAACATGTGAGTCATATAAAGAAAGTGCTTGATGTGATGAAAAAAGAAAAAATCTTTGTAAAATTGTCAAAGTGTGAGTTTGGGAAAACCTCTTTGGGTTACCTAGATCATATTGTTGGTCATGGTCAGTTAAAAATTGATCCCTTTAAAGTTGAAGCAATTGTAAATTGGCCTAAGCCTACTAGTGTAACTGAGGTCCGTAGCTTTCTAGGTGCAGTCCAGTATTGGAGGAGATTTATTGCTAATTTCTTTGTTATTGTAGCACCTTTGCACACATTGACAAGTGTGAAACAATTCTTCCAATGGGGAGGAAGATAGCAGAAGTCCTTCTAAACATTGAAGGAAAAAATTAGCACCGCGCGAGTCTTAGCCTTACCCGATCTCCAACAGCCATTTGAGATCGAAATTGATGCTAACAGTTATGCCATGGGAGCTGTACTGATGCAGCAAAAGAATCTGATTTGTTACCATTCTGAGAAGTTTTCTCAAGCTGTGATAAACTATCCCACCTATGACAAGGAGCTTTATGCCTTGGTGTAGAGTGTGAAAAAGTGGAAACACTACCTGATCGGCAAGGAGACCATCATCCATACAGATCATTAGCCCTTGTAGTACCTTTAGTCACAAACCAAGTTGCAGCAATCTCTTCATTTCAAGTGGATGGGCTTTCTTCAATAGTTTCATCTGGTAATAAGGTATAAGAAGAGCACTAGCAATAAAGTGGCCAATATGCTATCTCCCCCTCCTATTTCTGCTTCTGTTATTTTGCATAATGCTTCGTTATCTTTTGAAATTTATGTTGAACAATATGTTAACGATGATGAATTTAAGGAGGTTTATGCAAAACTAACCCATGGTTCACAGGTGGACAACTATCACTTGCAAGGGAAATTGTTGCATCACCTTGGTAAATTGTGTATTCCCACAGGGGAAAGAGTACATGTAATTCGAGAGGCCCACACCTCTCTTGTGTCTAGACACTTTGGTGTCGAGAAGACTTTATGTCATGTACAAATATTTTGTTTTTGGCCTCATATGAAAAACATTGTGACTCACTATGTAAAGGGTTGTGTGATGTGTTCTATTTCAAAGCCCTCTAATAGAAAACTTGGGCTCTACACACCACTCCCTATTCCGAGTCGTCCATGGGAAAGTGTGTCAATGGACTTTGTAGGAGGTTTAACCTTGTCTAGGAAGAATCACAACTATTTGTATGTCGTCGTTGAGCATTTCAGCAAAATGTGTATTCTTATGCCTTGTAAAAAGCAGATTACTGCAGAGCATACTACTTCTCTTTTCTTTCAGCATGTTTGGGTCCACTTTGGATTACCCACATCAATTGTGTTAGATCGGGACTCTCGCTTCCTTGGAGAGTTTTGGACTAGCTTGTGGAGGATGATGGACACTAAATTGAAAAGAAACATGGCATTTCACCCGCAGACTGACGAACAGACAGAGGTTGCTAACCGTACCGTGGTACACTTATTACAAGGCTATTTTGGGAAACATCCCAAGTTATGGGATGAACATCTCCCCTATATACAGCATTCCTACAACCGAGCAGTGCATTCTTCGACGTAGCGTTCACCATTCGAGACACGTTTTGGTTACCTACCAAGGGACCCTTTTGATATGGTCTTTGGAAGGGAGGATGGCTCTAGTGGACATAATGATAGGGACAAAGCTCAGCAGTTCATTTAGCGAATCAAATTGATTCACCAAGTAGTGCAAGAGCAGTTGGAAAAAAGTCAAGCCCGTTATAAGGCTCGAAATGATAAACACCAAGTCAACCATCAATTCCAAGTGGGCGACAAGATGTGGTTCCACATCAGCAAAGACAGGATGAAGGGAGAAGGAAAGAAATTGCGGCCGATCTGGTATGGACCATTCACCATATTGGAGAAGATTGGGAACAATTCCTTTCATCTTGACTTGCCGGTATATATGCAGATGTACTCAGTAGTGAATGTGGAGAACCTAAAGCTGTATGAACCACCTTTGATCATGGACACTGATGAGGTGGGCACAGTTCCTACCATCGATGATTTTGAGCCAGAATATCTTGATGAGTTGCCTGAAGACATCATCCTTGACAGAAGAACCAGGACTTCACAGCGAAGAGATGTAGAATACCTTCGAGTGGGTCTCAAGGGAATGCAACCTAGCAAGGCCAAATGAATGGAGAAAGATAAAGTGAGTGAATAGTTCCCTCACTTGCCAATTGACTAATGAAAAGCTTTTGGTGGTCAAAAAGCTCCTCAATGGGGAGGATTGATCCAGGTGGATCTTCAGATACAATGGCATGGAAAAACTCAAAAGTCAAAGTGATTGGAATGAAGTCAACTCAGGATCAAAGCGTAGATCTCGTCATCCTGATTCCAACAATGTGAATGGCACTTCAATTCGAGTCCAAATGATGAAGTTATCACACAAGGAAGGTTGCCTTGATCCTTAAGAAAATGAGGATTTTTCCTTTGAAAATGGATTTAAGCCTTAAAGGCCAAATCGCAATCGGAGGACTTATGGAGGTGGACTTAAAAGAGGTGCAGTGGAACCCACGATCGCTGATCTCCGATCAAATCAGATCGATGGGGATTGGAGGTCTTACATATATATGTATTAGCAAGCAGCTAGAGCGATTAGTGATAACATGATCTGTGGAATCATTATCAGGACACCTGGGGCGATATATGAGCGAAACACCAATGCGATCGGCCGACACCAATATCGACGATCGGCGGTCGGCATTTCCTTGGTTACAGGACCTTCAGGACAGTGATACGTCAATTGCGACCTCAGCTCGGACCCGATACGAAGTATATGCTTGATTTCACCGGTTTTGAAGTTCGGATAAATGCTTTTGGGTCGAATTTTTAGTGTTTTTCGGGGTTTTAATGTCTTATCGCCTCAATAATAAAAAGGCCATTTTAAGAGGCAGTTACACCCGCCGATCCTTCCACGACACCAGCCTCCATTGTGGACCAGGCAAGCCCCGATTTAAATGGGATCCTGTCTGAAACCCATTATAAAAATGCAATCGATGGAAAGAGAAAGGGGGAGGCATTTTTGCAGCACGTTGTTTCGTTGGAAGGAGGCCAAGAGTGCATATTTGTCTATTTGGACAGTTTTACATGACTTCAGCCCCTTCATTGCTGCAGATGCATTGGTGCTGCTTACCTCTCCATATCAGGCATTCATTTTCATAGCCATCTTTCAGATTGGAGGTATAAGCCTCTTGTGGACAATTGATGATTGTAATTATTTTTCTTTCATGCCATTTAATAAGAAAGGCCTCCCCATTGTTGAGATGGGCCCGGAGACGTAGTCCGAATTGGACAAACTCCGTTATCAAGCCTTGGTGTCTTCTTTTGTGCCATATATGTGCTTACTTCTTCCTTTCTTATGTGCACATTCTTTTGTTAAGATACAATTTTACATGTGATTCTTTTCTATAAATCTATAAGCGAAAACATCCTGGATCACGGCACCATTGAGCATGCTTCTTGCCCTTTCCATCAATGTCTTGTTCATTCTTTCTGCAACTCCATTTTGCTGAGGTGTATATGGAGTAGTCTTCTGTCGTGCTATACCACACTTCTTACAGAATTCTTCAAATTCCTTACCGCAAAACTTTCCATCGTTATCTGTCCTCGGCAACCTTATCTTCTTCTCTGTCTAATTTTCCACCAGAGCCTTAAATTCTTTAAACATGTCAAAGACTTCAGATTTCTTCTTAAGGAAATATATCCATGTATTCCTTGAGAAGTCATCTATAAATGATACATAGTACACAGACTTACCCAGTGATGGAACCTTCACAGGCCCAAACACATCACTGTGCACAAGCTCTAATATCTATTTCGCCCTCTTACCACCAGAGGGGAGACTCACCCGATTCTGCTTCCCATATACACAATTTTCACAGAAATCAAAATCCAGAGAGCTATTACTCATGCCTTCTACCATAGCTTTACCATGAAGTATTCGAAGGCCCTTCTCTCCCATATGTCCAAGCCTTTGATGCCACATGGTATTCGCTCCAGAGACCACTAGATTTTCTGCTCCAATTTCAGGAACCGCAGAACTGTTGCACCCATCAACAATAGTGCTACCTTGCAACTTGTACAGAGTTCCAATCTGATCTCCCCGCATTAATACCAATCCTCCCCGAACCATTTTGAAAGTATCCTTCTTGAACACTGTTTTTACACCTGCATCATCCAGCTTGCTTACAAAAATCAAGTTTATAGCCAATGGAGGAATATGCAGAACACCCGGAAGTGTTCTAATCCTTCCACCTTGCAACTTCAACTTTACTTTTCCACGACCAACGATTCTAGCCTTCCTGTCGTCCCCAAAGAAGACATCACCACCATCATATTTCTCATACTCACAGAACCACTCTCTATGGGGAGTGAAGTGAAAGGATGCACCTGAGTCAATCAACCATGCCTCATGATCTACATGTGTACTTGAAGTAGCCAAGCACACATCCCCACCTTCATCTGAGGTGGTTTTCGCCTCTGCAGAAGAAGCATCATCAGGTCCCTTCCCTTTATCGGGAGCTTTAGATTTACAGTCCCTTTTGTAGTGTCCTTCCTTTCCACATTTCTAGCACACCACCTTTACAGGTTTTCCTGGAGATTTAAATCTCCCCCTAGATTTAGATCTCCCGTTCGATGACTTATTTTTGTTTCTGTTCTGGGATCGTCCTCATATAAACAAGGCATCACCATTCTAGCTCTCCATATTTTTCCGTCTCATCTCCTCCGTCAACAAGGATGAGACTATTTCATCAAAATACAAGGCAGTTGCATTGCTACCTATTGCAATAACCAAACTATCCCATGAATCTGGTAGAGAACACAACAAACTGATGCACTTATCTTCAGATGAAATTTTAATATCAACAAATGCTAACTGACTTACCACAGTATTAAATGCATTCAGATGCTCTGTCACCGAGTCTCCATCTTTCATCCTCAGGTTATACAGCTTTTTCCACAGGAACAGTTTATTCACCAAAGACTTAGATTGGTACAAAGTCCCTAGCTTGTCCCACAAAGCCTTCGCCGTAGCTTCCCCTGATACATTCAGCAAAACTGAATCTGAGACACACAACCGTATTGTGCTCTTTGCCTTCTGATCCAACTTCTTCCATTCTTCATCGGTCACTCCCTTTGGTTTAGTACCCAAATCTACCGCGATCCACTGATCTTTATCCACCAACAAATCCTCCATCTTGAGTTTCCACAACTGAAAACTCTGACCATTGAACTTCTCAATCTCTATCGTTCTGCTGCTCACCATCTTCTTTCACCACCAGAATCGATCTCGCAAATCTCCCACTAAATAGGGTATACCACAGGCCCGAGCGAAACCCATCAGCAACAAAGGTGTCCCCTTGAAGCCAAAATAGCTCTGATACCAAATGTATGTTTTAACCCCGTACAGAAATTACCTACTTACGAATTCTAAATCACAGGAAAAATAAAAATGCGAGAGCGTAACACATAAAACACATATACACAGAGATTTCCCACTGGATCCCAAAACCAGGACTACCAGCTTGATTTTTCATATGTTCCTTTCAATGTTACAATA
>APFE031651047.1:16080-39202 GCA_000404065.3 Pinus taeda | reverse complement strand
AAGCATCCAATACCATGGACCGAAAACCATCGCGTCCAAAAAAAACATGTGCGAAAATCATGCACAAAACCATAGGTGGGTCCGCCCAACCTAACATAGGTTCCTAAACCAAAATTTTCTGGGGCGCTGCCCCAGACTTCATAGAGTGGGGTTATCTGCACCCCTCAAACCCCCTGTGACCCCCCCGCTACGCAATCGGCACAACGAAGGGGGGGCTCTTCCCCCCCTCTAACCCCCCAGTTAACTACATGGGCTAGTCATGGAAATAATATAACACAACCCAACATCATCCATCCCATTTCATTCTTGACAAAAAAACAAGAAGAGCATCCTCTCAATTTTCACAAACCTACACTACTCCCTTTGAGTCCTAGCATCATATTCAT
Source organism: Pinus taeda (assembly GCA_000404065.3). Taxonomy (NCBI): domain Eukaryota; kingdom Viridiplantae; phylum Streptophyta; class Pinopsida; order Pinales; family Pinaceae; genus Pinus; species Pinus taeda. The sequence goes on along the minus strand of APFE031651047.1, from coordinate 38,816 downwards.
CATTTCATTTCACTCCCATACAGTTAGAAGACTCTGAAGGAAAAAGGAATGACTACTACGGGAAGGTAGAATGCTGCTACAAGAAAGAAGAAAGGAAAAAAAGTGTGCTAAAATCCAAAATGACAATGCCTAAGAGAGACCTAATCAAAACAGAGAACTCCAAGGCCATTAGGCAATCATCTAGCCACAAGAGAGAAGAAGAAGGCAACAAAAGGAAATGAGGCATTCACCATGAAAATAGAACTCAAGCTGCAGTGATAAAAAGAGGGTTTCCAAGAGGTCTCTAATCTCTTTCTAGCTCTTTTCCAAGGCTTAAAAGATGTTATAAAAATGGGAGAAAGGCATGGAAGTTGAGTAAGGGTCTACCCTAACCTCAAACTATCATTTATGATCAAAATAGGTTTTTTGTAGTTTTAATAGGGTTTCTATAGGTTTCCTGTAGTTTTAACGGGGTTTCTATAGGTTTCCTGTAGTTTTAACAGGGTTTCCTATAGGTTTCCTGTAGTTTTAACAGGGTTTCCTATAGGTTTCTTGTAGTTTTGACAGGAATTACTACATGATGTCCTAGTTCTCATCTAAAGACAATTTGAAGGTTTTGTCGGTGTCCAAATGGTGGAACAAGGTAGCAAAAGATTGATAAGGATGTGGAAGACCTTGCCAAACTGAAAAATATTCAAGAACCCATCTTGAATAAGGGGAAGAAGGAAAGCTAATGGTCTTAAAAAACAGTGATTTTTCTTTGCACAAATATGTTTTTGGGCTTGTCCTTGCAGAACTTGCAGCCATTATTCTTAATGCACAAGAGAGAGGCCACCAAGGCCATGAATGAGGAACAACGAGGTCACTAAGTTGCTCAGAGGATGAGCAACACTTTCAACAGGGGGGTATGATGGGCCTCTAAATTAGGCATTAATTAAGGCCCATGCCTCTAAATTAAACATCAATTAGGGCCTATGACCGTCCTTCAGCACATTAAACCTCTTTTTGCATTAGATAATTTATTTTTAACTTTAATATATTCATTAGGAATGTTTATGAATAATTGGATATTTGTGCCTAATATTATTTATTTTTGTGGAATATTATGAGAATATTGGGCAGATTATGAAGATTTGGAGGAGAAGATAATTTAAAGACTTGTTCCCTACTACAGGAGGATCAATAATAAACAATAAATCAACAAGATATTATGGAATTATGGCACAGATTGTGGAACCCCAATGATTGAGAAAATCTAGGAATGTGTTCCACTAATCAAGGGACCGGATCCACTAATAAAGGGATTCTGGTGGGGAAAGCTTCCTCCAGTCATGTGGAATTATTCCTAATCATTTTGTATAAGTACCAAGTCGAATTTTCCTCTAGGGAATGATTGAGAAAATATAGGAATGTGTTCCTTGTCATTTAATGAAAATTCTTAGTATTAGGGACCAGATCCACTAATCAAGGGATTTTGGTGGGGAATCTTTTTCCATTCATGGGGAATGATTCCTAATCATTTTGTATAAGTACCAAGTCGAATTTGCCTCTAGAGATAGCTTTTCATTAGTGTTATTGTGGAGAGTGCTTGTATTTTTGCAGCTCCATTTCTTGTAGGGATGTAATTCCATTGATAAAAATAATGAAGATTAGTGTCATGTTCAGCTTCTAAATCTTGTTCTCCTACATAGGTCTTTGAGTTTCATTGGGTTTGGCCATCCTAGGAACCTCAGAGCCCTTTTGTATCATTTTATTTCCTTCTTTTCACTGCTTATTCACATGCATCTCTAGTTTTTATTTCTTTCTATTTCTGTATTTAGTATTAATGATTTCTTGTTGTAGGATTGAGGTAAATGGTTGGTGTAAGTTCTTTTGCAGGATCACAAGCACTATTTCATCCTTGGAAAATCTTTCGAAGTTCATACTAATCATTGAGCTTCTTGGATTAGTCTTCTTATTCCTAAATCTAGATTGTTGGACCTCCTTTTTAGCAAAGAACAGTCAATTTTTGCTATTTTTTAGAGCATTCTAACAAGCTTCAATTTAGTTGGTTCCTCTTGCATTAGATCACAAAAACATTATAGTCCATAACAAAAACTACCCCATTGTATTTGCACTTGATTTGGTTAGGCATTTTTTAGATTTACTAGCTCACTAGTTCTCGAATTTCTAGATTTTCGACTAGTAATGTTTTTTATCTTTTTGCATGGGTTAACAAAGGTATTTTTGAGTGATTCCACTTGGAATGGGGACCTAAGACATCCTATTTAATAACATAATTTGTCTCATCCAATTTGGATTTGATTTTCTTGGTCATTCGAGGAATTATAGTAAATTTGTACATCCTGTAGTAAATCACTATAGCATCCTGTAGGAAAGCTTGTTTTGAGCCTGAATTGAGAAAAATCATCATTGAAGCTGGGATTATGCCTCTACTTGACCTCCATGCCATCAAGACCATTTTAACCTTCTTGCTCCACACTTAGGTCAGCATTTTTCTAGTTTTCAAGGGTAGGATTGGATTTCTATTTCTTCTACCTTTTGTCTTACATTAGATCTCATCAATGTTTATATCATTCTACAAAGTTTTCCTCGTGCATGAAGTGGACAACTAGCTCATGAAATTTTGTTTCCTTTAGATAATTGAAATTCTTCTTGTTTGCATGATTTTTTGGTAAATGTCAATGTTTTATACAGTGCAGGTATTTCAGGAGTACAGAGAGATTTCATAGTCAACAACCTCATCCCAATTTCATCCACCCATGGTCCTCACTTCCTTTCACTAAAACCTCAACTATTTCATCATTTCACAAGGAAACTTCTCCAAGATTTTTGAGCAAATCTAGCCATCTCCCAACTTTGGTTTTGAGTTCTGAAGTGTTCCTAGGCACTCCCTTGCCTCATTCCATCCACCAACCACCTTCCCTAAGCTTTCCAACACCTTCAACACCCATCATTTTGCTATCGGCTATATCCTGTAGGTTTTCAGGGGATCCTGTAGGTTTTCAGGAGATCCTGTAGGAAATCCTATAGCATCCTATAGGAAACCATATTTTGAGGCCGAATTGAGGAAAAATCCTCTAGGAAGATAGCAAAGGGTCCCTACTTGTCTCCTAAGCCTTCTGACCATTCACCATCATCTCCAAGCCACTTGCCACATCACCAAAAGAGATTAGCTTTCACACTCTCACATGAAAAAAGACAAAAAGAAAAACAAATTTATTTTATTCATTTACGTGCATGGCAGTAGAAGGTTTGATGGTTTGAATATGCATGCTTAGGACAGTAGGATTGCATACATGTTAACTTAGCATTATTTTGAAGCAAAGCCTCTTAGCAATTAGTTAGAAAATGGTGTGTTTTAGCATTTGATTTTAGTCTCTTTCCTTGTACTTTCTTTCTTGCAATAGGTTAAGGTTCCATTTTGAACATTTTATTTTTTGCAATTAGTTTAGGATTTCACTTCATTACCTGCACTTCATTACATCATGACAGCAAAAGAAGGACACATTGTATGTTGCACATATAGTGTCGATACCTCTTAAGTTTGTATGAACCCCGGGTTGATAATTAAAGTCGGTAGCCTTGGGAGTTGCAACATCCTTGTTGCATACCGAGGCTCATCAGCTTCACAGATGTAGATTGGGTAAGGAGCCCCTCAAATAGGAAGAGCACATCGGGAGCAGTCTTCATTGTTGGGTCAGCAATAGTTTCTTGGTACAATAGGAAACAAATATTTGTGGCACTCAACTCAATAGAGGTCGAGTATATCGATGCTAGTCAAGCAACATGCAAGGTTATTTGGATGAGGGAGACCATGGTTGGTCTCTTCAATTAGGGATGGAGCCAACATTGATCCACTCTGACAATAAGAGTTATATAAAACTCTAAAAATCCAGTGCTTCATGATAGGTCCAAGCAGATATACATCAGGTACCATCCATCACCTAAGAGATTGTGTGTAGAGGAAGATTGTTATGTTAATATACATTCCTACAAAGGAGCAGGATGCATACATCTTGACAAAGGCTTTGTCAAGAGGCAAGTTCAAGTTCCACAGGAGCAAGATTGGGGTTGTTCAGAACCCTTTTCTTGCTAAGAGGGAGTGTTAAATTGTAGAAAGAAAATGATTCAATTGACTTGTGCCTTAGTCAAATGGAGAAATTTGAATTTCTACTTCTGCATGATTACTTGAGTTGCAGTTAGCAGGAGTGACATTGTAAAATCACTTAGTTAAGTCAGTCAATTCGATTTTTTGGGCAAGAAGTAGAGTTGTGCATGAGTTAATTTCTAAGATCTAGATATCTAGTGGAGTTATATTTAGTGAAACTCAGTTATCTGAGCTCTAGTCTAGAATAGAGTCAATATGAGTGAAATTGAGTACTTTTAATTGTTTTTAACTCACTAGTCTCTCGGTTAACTAGTCAATTTACTAAAAGTAGCCCTAGTCATGCATGCAATTCAAATTTCCTAGTGGAGTGGAGGGAAAAGGCACAACTGTAATTATTATTATATATTGTTGAATGTATAAATTTTGTATTAAGTAGGTGAGCTAATTCTCTTGGGATTTGGGCAAGGATATAGGAGCTTCCCTATTTTTTAGAAGCAGGAATTGCGTAAGGAAATAGGAGGAAGTATGAGGCATGTTTTTCCTAAGTATTGGGTAGAGCAGACTCAGGAGGAGGAGATCGATATTGTAGTGCAGAGGGAGCTTCAAGCATTGAAGTAGACATTGTAATAAATCATTATTCTTATCTAATATAATACAAACAGAGGAGGGGTTTTTCCCAGTTGGGTTCCCCAGTAAAAACTATGTTCATTGTGATTGACTAATTGCATGTGTTTCTATTGTCAGTTTTCCTTCTGCAGAATTTAGTAGAGAATTTTTTGTCTATTTTTTTAGTCTTAATTCATTAGCAGTTGCAAATTTCCAGTTGTTTCTACAATTTGTTAGTATTAAGTTTTCTAGCAAGTGTACCAAAATCCTTCACTTGAGCCACTAGTGACAAATGGCCCTAACAACAAAAAATGACTACTAATATGTTATTCAAACCTGCAAAACAAATATTAAAAACTCTGCAACAAACAACATGTATATAAAAAGAAACATATAGTAGAAGATATCATATCAGAAGCCCAAAGGAAATGAAATTATTATTATTATTATTATTAAATTAGATTGAATAAACTTCATGAGGAGAATGTATAGACTTGGATCTACAAATCCCCCTCCATGGGATGGGTCCTTTGTACCCTGTGCTTTAGCTATTGATTCAGCGCTCTCTCAAAATGTATGTTATGGGAAAATGGTGCTAATGGGGGCTTGAACTCAAAATGGGAGCTCAAATCTCACAAGATGATAATGAGGACAATGAGAATGGTCATGATCAAGAATGAGGAGAAAACCCCTCTATCTAGATTTAGAAAAATAATAGAATTTTTTAACTAAATAAGATCCAGTCGTTAGAAATATTTTATTATATTTTAGAGAGGGAAAGAGTATTTGAAATAATCAAATACCTTTATTTAGAAAATGGCTAAAGTAATTAACAAATAAAAAATGATTAATTAATTAATTTATGGGAATAAAATCAAAGGTGAATTAGAAATAATTATTAAATAATGATTTAATAATTATCTCATGGGAGAAATGAGAGATAATTATGGAATAATAAATAAATAATTATTTATTTAATCATTCCTGAGTGATTAAGTCAACAATGGTTAGAAATAATCATTAAATAATGATTTAATAGTTATTTCGAGAGAATAATAAATAAATAATGGTTTATTTAATTATTCTCATGGGGTTTTTTGGATTTTAATGAGAACTAATTTAGGAAAATGGTTCACTGAATTATTTCCTATGGTGAAAGTCGGTTTTAATATGTAAAAACCCATCCTACATGGTGCATTTCGATCAACCTAGTAGACAATGGTCAAATGATCATTTTTTGGGTGATAACACTAATAGCAACAGGTGTAAGGGGAGTGCCCAAGACTCCAAGCAAAAGATGAAGATCATAACGTCTTTAAAACTCTTTGAAGGACCTAAAAAAATCCCTAAGTAACTATTAGTTTGCGGGTATTACAAGGGTTTCTCAAAAATACTATAAAACCCTGAAGAAAATGGACCAATACCCAACACTCACGCATGTCCATAAAGTTTCCATGAAAACGTTGCAGTTGAACAATCGGATGCATAACTAACTAATTTTCAGTTGGGAACATCCAATTGGAGAAAATATAAACATAAAGAGGTTGCACTGTAATGTTTTATACAGTTACATCATATTTCGTTCTTATCTTCCATACTTCTAGGAAAGAAGTATACTCTTCACGTAATCAAGTAAAAAAAAATAGTATCCAAAGCGGAAAACTTACTATGATTTACATGAATTGAAGAAAACAATAGGCAGAAATAAACATGCAAGTGAAAGAAAGTGTTCCTACTAAATTGGCGTAAAGCATGAACCATAGAACAAAAAGGACATGCAAATCGCTCAAACCCTGGCTGAAAAAAATGTACAAGCCCTCACAAGAACTTGACAAATAAATATCAACAAGAATAGTGAAGAAACCCATAGCCAAAAAACACAAACCACTAATTGTTGCTGGTTTTTTTGGTATTGGTCATGGATGGTTACGATGTCTCAGTTGTCTATATCAAAGGAGGCAATGTTGATCAAGGGTATGTTGAGACTTTTAATTCTTTGCCTGAATTTTCTAACCCTATAAAACAATGTTTTGGTTAGTGGATTGATAGATCCAAGTCCATTAATTCCTTGAATTCTTTGCATTGTGTCTTGCCACCTCATAATGGAACTTGGAGCTTAGTTGATTCCTTCAGTTCCTTAAATTGTGTTATGTCACCTGATAATGGATCCATCCCCAAGACGATTCAGATTCCTCATCAGGTCAGTGTCAATGTTAATTCTTTGAGGCAACAACTTATGCATGTCCAATCCCTGCCTGTCACCTCTAGGCCATTCCCACCAACCATTATCTCCCCTGATTCATGCTCTGCAACCAAAATCACCACCTTCTTTTTTTCAGTTAGAAAATCCTAAGGTCTACCATGATGAGAATCCCTGGACATTAGGGATCCATCTGCAAGTGTAGGATTTGAAGTGCTTGTGTTTTACTGCTTCGCCTATTTTGTATGGGGATTCTATGAAGGGCCCTTTTGAAAAGGTTCATCCCAGGAAAGATCATAAGCAATGTATGAAATTTTTCCTGACAAATGAAAATTATGGCAGAAACTCAAACCCGCGGGACTTCAATAGCCCAAGAAAAAGCACAATAAGTTCAGGTGTTGGTACAGGTACAGAGCTTGGTCCAAGTAGGAAGGGAATACCTAACCCTGGAAATTAGTCTTGCTTAACACGCCAAACCTAGAGGAATTCAACCCGCATGACATCATCCAAATCTGTACAATGTCAAATGACAAATATGTATAGTGTTCGTGAGAATAACCTCATAATAAGAATGCCTATCGGTGTGATTAAAGTAATTTTGAAATTATTTTATAATTAAAAATTGTGTTAAATAATATACCAATTATATTATAATAGTTATTTTTTGAGCTATTTTAAATGGATTAAAAATTTACAAATAATTTTTCCAGATTTATAAAATTTTAAAATAATTTTCTTTTTTATTATAATTAAAATTTTATAAATGATAGAGGTGTTGTCTAAACATGTTATGTTTTGGAGTTATTGGTTGAAATTTGGCGAAATCTTTTTTGGCCAAATCTTTATTTTTGTTGTTTAAAATAGATTTATGGCTGCATATATGGATTCAACACCCTAAAAAATGACACGCTTGGATTCTAGAGAGTTTATAACTCAAACTTATGATTCCAAGAAATCCCTTCCAGATTCAAAGCAAATTAGACCATAAAATATATTGGAAAACCCAACATAGAACACATAGACTTTAACAATTATAGATGGTGATAGGGTGTTCTATTAAATCACTTCGTGGTGTGGTCACTGATTCAAAACTCTTTGAGAAAAATTCAAGTCAAGGTAAGGGTTGGTGTGGCCTAGGTCAGGGGCCATCCCCAAGTGATTTTGATGACTTAGTCGTCCATGGGTTGCAACTACCCAAGCCATAGGTTGGTCATGTTAATCATCTCATGACTGACATGTACTAGCAAGCAAATTTTTTTTATAAATTATGAAATAGTGTTTGTAAATATTTTATTAAATTCTAAATTATTTGATATTAAAAAAAAATTAATTAAATTTCCATAACATATAATTAATTTATATATTATTAATTTTTAGTTGAGCCTTGAGAGTTAGCTCAATTGGTTGAGGTCTCATTGCTAAAGCATTTTTCCATTGGGAGGTCACAAGTTCAATTCTCCTTAACACCCTTAGAGTTACGCTTGGATTAGTTTAAATGAGGTGTCTTCCCTTCCAGTGGACCTACCTTGATTTTCTACAATAAATAAATATTTATGGGCTTCCCAATATCCATAAAGAGGGGCTCCCCTTAGACCCATTATCAACACTATAGGTGGGCCAACCTATCTTCTTGCGAAGTATTTAGCACAAAAGCTCAAACCCCTCATTGGCCTTACTAAGTTGGATCCAGGAGATATTCCTGTTAGCTTTGACGTGGTCTCCCTTTACACAAATATCCCTATTAATGAGGCCATTGAAGTCATCAACCAGATTATTGATATGGATACAACAAAATTGGCTGGATTTTGTCTTACCTCTACTTTCTTCAGTTTTGAAGGGGAATTTTATGAACAAACTTGTGGTGTTGCCATGGGTTCCCCCCTTTCTCTTGTAGTGGCTAATCTATTCATGGAATACTTTAAATCTATGGATTTGGCCTTTTCTCCTTTCAAACCAAAGCGTTGGAAAATATTTATGGATGACACTTGCGTAATTTAGCCTCATGGAAGGGAGAAGTTGGATCTATTTTTCCAACATCTTAACAATCAGTCTAACTCCATAAAGTTTACAATGGAATGAGAAGTCAATGACTTCCTTTTGTTCCTCGATGTTCTTATTTCTAGGAAAGGATTATTAGGGTCCAACCCTAACCCCTTTATTTATGTAATAAGCCCAATGGGCCAAGTCAGAGTCATAGTTAGTTAGAGAGTCAATAAAGCCCGCATTAATAATTGTATGTGGTTCACTGCATTAGATAGAAGGGACCATAGTTAATTGTAAATGGGCTATAGTTAATAAATAAAGTGGTTAACTCGTGTTCTGCAACAGACCACTAGTTGTTAGGGTTTTGGATGTCAGTTAGCTATAAATAGTCTTAGTTAGTAAGGGAAAGATCATCAAGTCTTATTGTAATTGATCTTTGATCTGTTGGAGGTTTCCCCCTTGAAGAGGCAAGTGAACATTGAATATGCTTCTTAATAATAAAATATCTTGCAATTTTTCTCATTTCATGTCATAATTCTGTGTTTTGGGCTATATATCTTTGTATTTCTAGTATTAAGGATTTCTCGTAGGTCAAGAGTATAACAAGTGGTATCAGAGCACTTTCCAGGGCTAGTTGTACCTCCAATTTTCCCAGATTTTTATTTTAGGCTAGAGACGTGTTCCAACATCTTTAAACCATGGGATCTGTTATTGAGCGCATAAACCTGGGGATTTTGGGAGGCATGCACGCAGGAACTGCAAGAGGTGGTCATGCTTATTCGACTCCCTTGTAACCCATGTGGGTACCCTTTTGAGTAGTAGCGCATTAGACAGAATCGCGCATAGACTACACTTCCATGTACCCTTGGGTATATTGAAAGTCCCCTAGGCTCAACTGAAACCTAACCTTAGATAATTCGTCAGTCGTCTTGTTGCTACAGTACACTAAGAACAATACTCTGGGAGATTACTTGTGCATAGAATAGGGTAGTCGGGTAGTACGGCTAAGGGTATGGTCGATCCTCCTTAGTTAGTGCCCTGAAAGATTGGATCGAGTACTATTGTTGGACCCCTACGTATATTATGATCTGTAGCACCCCACACTCCTTTGTGACCATAGTTACCTCTGCTATCTGAAGATCACCCTCTACCTTCTCTTCCATATCAGATCCAATAGTTGGGGTTCTGTCATCGTTGTACAACTCAGATTCAGTGGTTGGGGTTTTCACAATGCAGATCAGACTCTTTGTACAGTGAGGGTTTTGGCTGCCATATGTTAGATCATATTGTCGCGGCACATTCAACAGTACCACGACCTTGGGGTTTTTGTTACTATAATCCAAGCCTGATTTTCGTAGGACATTGGGCAGTGTCAAGATTTCTGAAATTTAGCCACTGCAATATTGATCAACGAGGAGTAAAACTCCTTTCCGAGTATTAAAAAAAAAGGAGTTTGAGACCATCTCAGGACACTTGCAAGAGACTTAGCCCATAAGATTCAGGATGATGAACTAGACGCAATGATACCATTCACTTGTACGCCCCAAGTTTTCAGCAATCCCAAAAATTTTCCCGGCACAGCTTCAAGTGACCCACACCATTAGACTCCCAATCTTGCCCTTTTTCCATGCAGTCCGTTCTTAAGTAAGCTCCAAAAAATTGGTCGGGACTGGTGCATGTTGTGTAACAAATCTCAAGTTATGGCTATGGAAAAGGAAGTCGAGAGGGTTGACCACCTTGAGAAAAGATTCGAGGCATTCGATGACAATATTCCCAAACATCTCTCAGAATTAGCATCCCTTATAAGAACGTCTCATAGGGAGGAGCCTAGTGTTGATGCAAACATAGAAGGAGAATTCAACCATCACATTCACTTCCATGGAAATCAACACACTTCCAACCAGCGGACACCCAAGTTGGACATGTACGAATTTGATGGCTCTAACACTACAGTATGGGTAGCACAAATGGAACAATATTTCTCCCTTAATGATATCTGCAAAGATGGAACTAAACTACATGTGGGAGCCCTTTACTTGGTCCAAGAGATATGGCAGAATGTTATCCAGGGAGAGCAACCTGGAACATGTTTTCAAAAGCCATATGTGATCGTTTTGACCGGGAACCTAATTTTTTGGATTGTCTCACTAAGCTCTAGAAAATAGGTAAAGGACTACATTGCAGTCTTTGAACAATTGGTCATCAGAACTGATAGTCTAGGAGATGACTTCTACTTGGAATGTTTCATCATTTGCCTAAAAGAAGCCATCCAAGCCAATGTCTAGATGCACCACCCAGCTACTTGGTTGGACACATGTCGCAAGTTCTTAGATGTGGAAATCGCCTTAAATGCCCAGTCCAATCGTCCAAATTTCATCGCCAAGGCATGTCCCACCTAGGGTCAGGGCCCTACCCAAACACTTTAGGTTCAAAAGGTGTCACCAACGGAAATGGCTAAAAGAAGGAAACAAGGATTGTGCTACTACTATGATGACAAGTACTCCCCTCGACATAAATGCAAGGAACCAAAATTTTTTCAAATTGATGCTACTGATAACAACTCAATAGAAGAAGCTCCATCCCTTGAGGTGCCCGAGGAATAAGCAGGGGAAACCCAAACGGAAAATGATCTCACAGCTATGCTCGATGAGCCGCTTATATCACTACATGCCTTGGCTAGCATTCCTTCACCTCAGACTCTCAAAATTCGATGCTTTATTAAACATAGGCCAGTAGCGGTATTAAATGATAGTGGTAGCACTCATAATATTATCCATAAGAGAGTCACAGAAGATGTTCATTTCTTTGTATGGGCGATATCTAATTTCCAAGTCCTTATCGTTGATGGGGGGACCATGAAATGTGAAGGTCGTTGTGAAAATATTAAGCTTCAAATGGGAGACTACCACCTAAAGACCCACATGTTTGCCATTGAAATGGGTGGTTGCGACATTTTCCTGGGTGTTGAATGGCTTCACACACAAGGCCCTATCATAATGGATTTCCAGGATTTATATATGAGCTTTAATCAGAAATACCATATTCATACAATAAGGGGACTCCAGGCAGGTGCTTCTACTATCATGAGCTCGCATCGAATGGAGAAGCTTTTAAAAAAGGGCCATCATGGAGTAGTCGCCCAATTTAATGCCATCCAAGCCATTGAATCCATTATTCCTCATATTCATGTTGAGATGCAATAGGTATTAGATCACCACAAGTGGGTCTTTGAAAAACCTAAAGAGATTCCACCCTCTAGGGGTGAACATGATCATAGCATCCCTTTGGTCCCGGGTGCCTAGACGCCTAATGTCTACCCATAACGATATCCTTTTTCCCAAAAGAATGAAATTGAAAAAATCATCAAGGAAATCCTCGAAGACGGTGTTATCTGTCCCATCATGAGCCCTTATTCATCTTGAGTGATGATCGTTCTAAAGAAAGATGGAGAATGGCACATGTGTTAGGACTTCTGAGCCCTTAACAAGCTCACTATCAAGGAAAAATTCACTATTTCGGTTGTTGATGATATGCTTCATGAACTGTATCATGGTGCTAAATTCTTTACCAAGCTAGACCTCTGCTTGGGCTATCACCAAATACGCATGAAGGAAGTAGACATTCCCAAGTCCGCTTTCCAAACTCATGAAGGCCATTATGAGTTCCTGGTCATGCCATTTGGTCTCTGTAATGCTCCATCTACTTTTCAAAGCCTTCTGAACCACCTTCTAAAACCATATCTACGAAAATTTGTCACGGTCTTCTTCGACGACATTCTCATCTACAACATAACTTGGGACAAACATCTTCAACATATAGAAAATATATTGCAACTACTTCGAGATCACAAATTATTTGTCAAAATATCCAAGTGCTCTTTTGGTGCATAAGACATCAAGTATTTGGTCCATATTGTGGGTCGTGAAGGAGTGAGGTTTGATCCGAAAAAGATTCAGGCAATGCAAGATTGGCCCCAACTAAAACCTTGAAGAGTTTGAGGGGATTCTTGGGTGTCACTAGCTACTATCGCAAATTTTTCTATAATAATGGATGCATTGCCAACCCCCTCACTAAAATTCTCAAGAAAAATTCATTTCTCTGAACTAATGCAACTCAACAGGCCTTCTTGGCTCTCAAACAAACCATGTGCACGACTCCCGTATTGGCCCTACCTGACTTCACCAAATCGTTTGTGATTGAATGTGAAGCTTCAGGTACATGTATTAGCATTGTATTAATGCAGGAAGTGAAGAAAATACACCAACAAAATTACAAATAAAAACATTCAATTATAATGAAAATAGGCTCATAATTTTTCTTTATAAATAGCATATATTTATACATGTGGATATCTCAGTAATTTCCTATAATCTCTCAAAAATCACTCCATAAATATCTCCACAAATCTTTCATCAATCATTCATAAATCTCTCCACAAATCTCGCATCAATCACTCATAAATCTCTCCACAAATCTCTCACTAAAAATTAACAACTTTAATAATTTCAAATGTATAGCTATTCCAACATTTCTCCCCCATAATGATCATTTGGAAATATTCCAAGATCATCTCTAAATTGTCTTCCTCTTCTCTCTTTTGAATGTCTTGAGTTGTCTTTGTCTTCTATCTTCTGGATTCTACTCCATCTTTAATCTTTTTCATCTTCATCCATATCTTTAGTTATCGTTGCCTTCATGTGCTACATCATCTGGATATTGAGTCAATATTTTGAACTGTATCATTTTTTTATCAAGGATTTCTTTCTCCTACCGTTGACCTTCTCCTGGGTTTTTTTATGTCTTACCCTAAACATTTACAAATTCTAAGTGATTTCGGCATATCACTAACCATCAAGTGGTTTTGGCTAACCACGAACGTACCTCTGACATTACAAAGTGGTTTTCGGATTACCATGAACCATTACAAGAACTATTCATGCTTCATTTGACTCAAGAAACAACTCTTTCCTTAATAACAATTAACTTTTGGGGAACCAACTTACTCATGAACTTTATGTGAGAGATATTGTTGTACAATTGAAGATTTGACTTTATAGAAACCTCTCAACATAAAAGAAAATCTTTGCCATTCATTTACATCAATCCAACCACATTGTATTTTTCTATGAGGGTTTGATATATTTATTCAAACACTTATGATGATCATGACTTGTTTGACCACAAATATTGCAGGGATGTAGATTCCAACATCTAGCTTATAGATGTCCTTTCCTTCCACAATGATTGCAATATTGTTCTTGCTTCTTCATTTGATTTGTTGTATTGTTACACGTTTCACTTGTTATCAATGTCTCTCCTTTGACAAATTTGTTAATTACATCACTCGTGTTTCCTTCATAACCAAGGCCTTCATACTTTGTTCTTACACTTATTTGTATAGGTTTTTGAATTCCTTGACCTGCCTTGCCTAAACTTATTCCATCATAACCCATTTTATCAAGAAGTTTAGAACCAATTCCCTTTGTATGCTTTTCAAAATTTCCAATTTCATCATCTTCATATTGAGATTCATCACCTTCAACATGCAATTCACTTTCTGAACTATCATCCTCAACTTCATAACATGCAAGAGATACATGGACATTTTCTTTCTTATCATCACAATCACTATCAACTATAAGGTCACTTGTATCACAGGCTGCATCACATTTTTCTTTCTCTTGACTTAATTGATTTACTTCTCTTTCAAATGTTGACAATACATTTTCTTTTTCCATTAATTCTTGTTGCAAAGCTTCTAATAATTTATCTTTCTTATCATTAAGTTTTAGAAGATCACTTATCTATTCATCCAGTGAAAACAACCTTTCTTCTTGCTTATTTATGTGATCTATGGTGGAATCAACATAGTCTTTAAAAAACTTGTTTGTTATGGAATTGTCCTGTTTATATTGTTTATTTAGCTTGCCAATTTGGTGAAGTGCATCATCGAGATCCTCTTGTAACATTTCTATTTCTTAATTTGCATTTTGTAGCATTTTTCCTCCTTTTCCCATTTTTCCAATGTTGATTGTTTCACGTTCGCTTGATCATGCTCACTTGAACACGCTCGCTTGTTGAAGAACAGGGTGTTGGGTTCAACCGATAATACACCCGTATAAAAAACAATAATATTTAGGTGTCGAGTACCACTGAAAATGCACATTATGACTCCAACTTTACTCAACTCAAAAATACCCTCAACTTCAACTCAACTTGATTTAAACATGGACATTGACTTCTTAAATATATTAAAAAAATAAAAAATGGAGATTTCTGACTCCACTTTTTCACTTCATTGCAACTTCTTCACTTACTTCACTTTTTCGCCTTTTTAAAAATCAAGAAGGTAGAAATATTCACATACAACATAAGAATTTCACTTGCACTCCAATATTCATGTTCAATGAAAGGCACAAACTTTTCACATTTTTAAACTTCAAGCTTCATCCCAGTTAAATTTTAAAATCAAGAAGGTAGAAATATTCACATACAACATAAGAATTTCACTTGCACTCCAATATTCATGTTCAATGAAAGGCACAAACTTTTCACATTTGTAAACTTCAAACTTCATCCTAGTTAATTTTTAAATTCCATGCCCAACGTGAAAAAAGGTCCACATTGAAAGTAACTTTCAATATTTAAATTTTTTAAATTTCATGCCCAACATGAAAAAGGTCCATAGTGAAAGTAACTTTTAATATTTAAAATTGCATACTCTACATTTTTAATGCAGATTTCTCCAATGCTTATGCTTTGTATTTTCAACACAGTCTTTATTGATGGGCTACACTTCATCTCTTCAAAAGCACTGTCAAATTTTTGCGCACTCCACACTTGTTGCATGTTGGTTGACCACATATCTTTTCATTTGGAATAGGGAATATATGTTATGCTTTCTTGATTTAAAAATTTGAAGAACATGCACACAACTTCAACAAACACAGATTTGCACACAATTTCGCACAACCCACAAGTCTCCACAATGTCTACAATATGGTTGAAATTGATCTCCAATAAATGCTTTGGATTTTTTTAAACCATAACATGGAAAAATAAGTTGTAGTGGCTAGCATAAATAAAAATCGCAGATCAGCAATTAATCTTTTGGAGGAATGCCTCATTGCTTCTACGGCTCCATAGTTGGCTCCATGCAAATTTTTTCTTCACGCACATCAATTCTACAACACAACAACATAAACATGGCTCTGATACCAAATGAAGAAAATACATCAGCAAAATTATAAACAAAAACATTTAATTATAATGAAAATAGGCTCATAATTTTTCATTATCAATAGCATATATTTATACACAATGATATCTCAATCATTTCCTATAATCTCTCAAAAATCACTCCATAAATATCTCCACAAATTTTTCATCAATCATTCATAAATCTCTCCACAAATCTCTCACTAAAAATTAACAACTTTAATAATTTCAAATGTATCATTATTCCAACAGAAAGGTAGACCATTGGCTTTCACCAGTCAACAACTCAGTGCCAAAAATTTGGGTCAATCTACTTATGAGAAAGAAATGATGATCATCTTACATGCAGTAGACAACTGGTGGCCATACTTATTGGGGCGACGTTTCCAAATCCACACGGACCATCACAACCTAAAATATTTTCTAGAGCAGCATATATCATCGCCACATCAAAATAAATCGCTTGCCAAAATGTTGGGATATGATTATGAGATAATTTACAAGAAAGGGCATGGCAATGTAGTGGTTGATGCTTTATCGCATCAATTTGAGGATGAGAGCACCCTTCTATCAATCTCTCTACCCATACCAGATTGGTAAATTACATATTATAAAATATTTAACAATAACACACCAACTCTCACACACCAATTCAATCAAATTTCATTAGCATTGATATATATTTATACATGAGGAGAGGTGTAGGGATTTTTCATCTCCACAAATTTCTCAATAAATAACTCATAAATCTCTCCACAAATCTCTCACTAAAAATTAACAACTTTAATAATTTCAAATGTATCATTATTCCAATAGGAAGGTATACCATTGGCTTTCACCAGTCAACAACAGTAAGTGGAAAACATCTAGGTCAATCTACTTATGAGAAAGAAATTTTGGCCATCTTACATGCAGTAGACACCTAGAGGCCATACTTATTGGGGTGACGTTTCCAAATCTACATGAACCATCACAACCTAAAATATTCTATAGCAGTGCCTATCGTCGTCATAGCAAAATAAATGGCTTGCCAAAATGTTTGGATGTGATTATGAGATCATTTACAAGAAAGGGTGTGACAATGTAGTGGTTGATGCTTTATCGCGCCAATTTGAGGATGAGAGCACCCTTCTATCAATCTCTCTACCCATACCAGATTGGATTGAAGAGGTCCATAAGGAATGTCTCTCCCACCCCTCTTTCCCAACTCATTAATAATTTAAGAGAAGATCCTAATTCCTCAACAGACTACTCTTGGAACGATGAGATTATTCGCTACAAGGATCAAGTAGTGATATCCTCGGCCTCCACCCTCAAAACCCGCATCTTGGATGAGCTGCACTCATCTCTAATTGCAGGACATTTAGGCTTTCAGAAGACTTATGCTTACGCATGTCGTTCTTTCTTTTGGACTGGCATGTAAAATGACATTCTTACTTTTGTAGTTGAATGTGATGTGTGTCAATGCAACAAAGGGGAAATAGTCAAGTTACCGAGAACCGTACAACCATTTCCACTCCCTACTTCTGTATGACAGATGTTTCCATGGATTTCATCACTGGTCTCCCAAAGTCAGGCAACAAATCAGTCATCATGGTGATTGTTGACTAACTTTCTAAATATGCTCATTTTTGTGCTCTACAACACCCATTTACCCCCACCTTGGTGGCTCAAGTTTTCTTGGACTAGATCTTCAAACTGCATGGCATGTCGACTTCCATTGTGTCTGATCATGACCCCACTTTCACTAGCAAATTTTGGTAGGAACTTTTCAAGCTATAGGGCACATAACTCCAACTAAGTACCACCTATCATCCCCAAACCAATGGTTAAACAAAAGCAGTCAACAAATGTTTGGAGACCTATCTAAGGTGCTTCACTTTATACAAGCAACATCAATGGGTACAATGGCTACCTTTAGTTGAATGGTAGTATAATACTAACTATCATGAAGCCACCAAGATGACTCCATATGAGGTAGTGTATGGCCAACTCCCACCTTCACCTGTTTCTTAGATCCCTAGATGTTCTAAATTACATGCAGTTGATCAACTCCTATAGAACCACGCCACCATGATCGCTCATCTCAAAGATAATCTACACCAAGCTTAGAACTGAATGAAGCAACAGGTTGACCAACATCGTCCCGAGCGCTAATTTCAAGAAGGGGATCAAGTATTCCTGCCACTCCAACCATATAAGCAAACATCTCTCAAAGAAAAGGGTTGCCAGAAACTAGCACCCAAATTCTACGGGCCTTATCAGATACTTCAGTGGATAGGAGCAGTCACCTACAAATTGGCCTTGCCACCTACTTCAAAAATCCTTTCGGTCTTCCATATATCATGCCTCAAGAAAGTGGTGGGGAACAACTGCATAGTTCAAACCAGTCTACCTGAATTAGATGAGGAAGGCTCACTTTGGCTTTGACCAAAACAGGCCCTTGATACTCATGAAAGACATCTCTGCGGCTGCACGATCAAGGAAATCCTCATCAAGTGGAAAGACACCTCTCCAAAAGATGCAACCTAGGAACCAACCATTATTCTTCAACAGTTTTTGCAGCTTCAACCTTGAGGAAACCGTTGCTTTTGATGGGGAGGGCAAGTTAAGGTCCAACCCTAACCCCTTTATTTATGTAATAAACCCAATGGGCTGAGTCAAAGTCATAGTTAGTTAGAGAGTCAATAAAGTCTGTATTAATAATTGTAAGTGGTTGACCCATATTAGATAAAAGGGACCACAGTTAGTTGTAAACGAGCCATAGTTGATAAATAAAGTGGTTAACTTGTGTTATACAAGGGACCACTAGTAGTTAGGGTTTTGGATGTCAGTTAGCTATAAATAATCTTAGTTAGTAAGGGAAAGATCATCGAGTCGTATTGTAATTGAGCTCTTCTATGTTGGAGGTTGCCCCCTCGAAGAGGCGAGTGAACATTCAATATGCTTCTTATTAATAAAATATCTTGTAGTTGTAGTTGTTCTCATTTCATGTGATAATTCTATGTTTCAGGCTATATTTCTTCGTAAACTGGCATTTCGGATTTCTCGCAGGTCAAGAGTATGACAAGAATGATGGTTCTTTCTGCTACCAGGTTTTTCGAAAGAAAACTCATACAGAGCAGTATCTTCATGCTAAGTCCCATCATTTCCGTACTCAAAAGTCGGGTGGTCTCAACAACTTAGCTACTCATGTGTTAAGAGTTTATGATGAGAGCCACCTTTCCGATGAAAAATCCCATCTTCTTGATGTTTTCTATAATAATGGATATAGTAGGCGCCATGGTCTCAAAGCTTTCATTAGAGTTATCAAAGGTCATTCCATTAAAAATGAGCTTAAATATCGAAATTCAGGGGTCCATCTTCCTTTTATCCAAGGGACAATAGGCAAGATTGTTAGGAACCTAAGAAAGCATAAGGTCCCCTCTACATTTAGGCCCCTTAACGCCATTCGTGGCTCCCTAAGGTTTGTTAAAGACCCTCTGGACCCGAAGAATATGAAAGGTGAGTATGAAATTCCATGTTCTTGTGGGACACCCTACATTGGTGAAACTGGTCGCTCAATAAATCAAAGGATTCATGAGCACGCAACTGACATAAAACTTGTGAGGACCCACTTCTCAGCCTTGGCAGAACATGCGAAGAAGACAAAACATCATATCTGCATTGAAAAACCCCAAGTCATTGCATTGGATCATTTCTTTCCTCATAAGTTTAGGGAGGCCATTAAGATAGAAAGGAAGCCTAGTAACCTAAACAGGGACAATGATTGGTCGATTAGTAATTGTTGGGTCCCTGAAATTTATTTTTAAAAAGTTTATTTATTTATTTGTATTAATATTTTTATTAATTATATATATAATGGGGTCCTGGTTGATTTTAGTCATAAGAAAAAATTCCTAAATTAATTATTTTGTATTTAAATATATGAATAAATTAATTAATTAAATTAAATTGTATCAAATTAATTAATTAATTAAATTAAATTAAATTATAAAAAATTATATATTTTAGGTCAATTTCCTTTTTTTCTTTTTCTTTTTTAGCATTTTTCTTTGATTTAGCCTTATTTTTAATTGACCTTAATTGATTCTTTGGACTCTTTTTATTTAATTTTGACAATTGGTTGTTTGGCCTTTAATCGTTAGATTCTAGCCGTTGGTAGTAATTTTCTCTAAGATCTGATTTTCCATCTTATCGTGACAATGAACCAAACAAAATGGTTTGAAATGCATTCGCAAAACTTTCTTTAATGTTATTATCTCCAAAAAATTATGAACACAAAATAAATATTTTATTGAATTCTTAATTATTTATATATTAAATAAAAATTAATTAAATTTATAATTATAATATTAATTAATTTTATTATTATAAAATAAATAAAGATCGGATTCATTAAAATTAAATTATGGTAAATTTGGTTTATAATTTAATTTAATGTAATTGCATGTTTGTTTTTTTTTTTTTTAAATTTGTGTCTCATTGTAAATATGAAATTCCATGTGTTTTTCATTTCGCGTTCTTTGATGCTTAATATTATATACAAATATTCAAAAAGATTCTCTAGATATTCCGAAAACGATGAGATTGAATTAATTAAAAAAAACTATTATTTTCTAGAACGGAAAGGCATTCCACGACCATTGATTTTAATATGTACGAATATGCAAAATGATTCTCTGCATATTCCCAAACGATGATATTGGTTTTCTCAAAAACAAACAATTCTTCTTTAAAACGGAAAGTTAAATCATTAAAATGATAATAATTGTGGTATGTCCATGGATGGAAAGTTAAATCATTAAAATGGTAATAATTGTGGTGTGTCCATGCATGGAATTTGAGAAGCAAACCTTTGTGGTGATTTGCTTATTAAATATAGTTAAAAAAATTCTTTGTATGTTTATGGATGGAATTTGAGAGGCAAATTGCCCCGTTGATTTGTTTATTAAATATAGTTAAAAAAAAAAAATATGTTAGCCAAAAATGGCTACTAAAGTTACAGAAACTTTTAAGTCTAAAATTTTAGAATTAACACAAATTGTAATTTAAAAATAATTGAAATGAAATGAAAATTTGAATTAGATGATTTTTTATATGGAGTGTTTGAAACACGACACATGAAGGTGTATGGCTCTCTTTTTACCAAACCTATAAGTTGATGGACATGGTTATGCATCCCCATGGTCATTCCACTTGCATGTTGAAGGTGGTGAGGGAAGCCTCGTACGTCGATGGAGATAATGGCAATTCATGCAAATATGGAAGGACTGTTCTCAGAGATTCATCTAGACATCTCAAGTATGGCAATTCATCATGATGCATTAAGACAATCATTCAACCTTGCAGTTAATAAAATTTGGCTTGTGACAGGGAAAATCATGGTCATTAACACTACGAATTATACATCATCATGGAAAGATATGGGTTTAGGTTACATAATGAAGGCTTTTATAGCCTAACACTATTTCTCGCATGGGTTGGCCGTTCTCGTAGTGGCTCTCTAATGTTTCGCAGGTTGGACTTTCAATTGCCTAGAGCAAGGTCAAGTTCTCTATATGATAATTCGTTAGGTTAGTAGGAGCACACCCCCTAGCTTGAGTCCTTACTTGGTTATTGGGGGCAAGCTTGGTCTGGTCTAGAACTAAGGGTTGCAAGTTAGCAAGATTTAGCTGCCATTCTCCATCGGCTATGGCATTCATTCCGTTGGCTGGTTGGGGCCCTTTTTGTTTATTTGGTTCCCTTCATAAGCAGCTAGGGGTGTTTTTCATTGCTCCATCTCTTGACTATAGCAAGGCCTTGTCTTCTCTTGGTGAACACCTATCTTGAGAAGCTTTATCTCTCAATTGGAACCGTTTTGCCATCATTCTCATCTGCAAAGCCATGCTAAGGAAAAGGGCCTGATGTCGTCATGGAGCAACCTAATACAAAGACCAAGGTAGGTCTCAAGCTTAAGAGTGTGTTAAATCCTCTGCGTAACTCTTTAGAGCATCCATTCTGCCGCAAATCAAGAAACCATTGAGGCTTCATAGTAGAAAATTGTTGGAGAAAGGAAGTGTCGAATAGACATAAAGGTCGGCATTGAAGTACTAGAATGGGTTCCTGATGTTGAACATACTAGTGGAAGGTTCAACCAATAATACATACATTGTGGATATCTATTAGCACCTTAAGACTTTGCTAGGAAGAGTTAAATGATGGCAAGCAAGCGATTCTTCTCATGCTTGACGAAATGTCGTTGTTTCAAAAAGGTATAGGCAAGAGATTCAAGTGCATTAAGGAGCATTTAAGCCTCCCTTCAAACCTACAAGGCTCTCATGGTGGTAGCAGGGCTCTAATTGCAGTGGAGGAATCAGATTCCCATCAGTTTGACTCATGAGTTTTCTATCTTTCCTCTTAATCTATTTTTAGTCGATCTTTGTACTCATTGTTACAGGGTCATATAGAGCCATATGTTTATTAGTTTAGTTAGTTAGTTTCTTCAAAGAGATTTGTTACTCATAGATTTAAGATGATGAAACATCAAAGGTTTTGTCATTGGATTGGTTCCCATAGTGGCAAACCAGAACAAAATATTGTATCTTTTGCCTCATATAATATAATTCTAAATTTTAGCTTACAAAATAAAAATAAAAA
>APFE031651047.1:0-15282 GCA_000404065.3 Pinus taeda | reverse complement strand
CAAAGGGTCTTCCCCTAGAGACACAATACTGGATAATCCCATGAATCAAATTGAGAAGGTATCAAAATATATCCCAATGATGATTTTCAAGCACATTCAAAGGGACAATAACCAGCAAGCAGATCAATGTGCCAACCAATGTTGCAATTTGAAGTTTGGAGAGATTATGGTTAATACTCATTAAAACTATCATCCATCCCTTGATGAATTAAGCATGAATCCTATGTTTAAATATCAAAAATTGTGGGGGGCTTGCTAGTCAATGTGGATTTGGCGAAATATGTTGTAATCAAGGATTATATTTATAAGTAGGCTATATGTAATACAAGTTTTGTTTAAATTTGAGGCTCTATTGGAACGTATTCACCTCCAAATACTCGTATATGCTTAGTATCGATTATATTCCTTTTCAGAGAATAATTTTGGTTCAGAAGTTTGTAGATGATACTGAAGATGGAAGAAAATCATAATGTAATTCTCGATGTACAACTATAATCTAGTCGCATATTTTGCAATTAAAACAAATATTCTCATTACCATTAAAATAATAATAATAATAATCACTTTTTAATAAATATTTTGAAGTAAACTATTTGAAATAAATTATTATTATTATTGTTATCTAGAAATATGTTGTATATGAGTTTTTTTTAGTTAGGTTATGTTACCCACGACCAGTGGGATATCCCATAAGAGAAATTTTCTCTTGGATTTGTCTTCAGTCGGCAACCAACAACCTCTTACCAGACACATAATAGCATTGATGTGCTACCATTCTCCACCACCTGAGCCAAACATTGTGTACCCTCGTTCATTTGTCATGATCATATGTTTGAAGGTGGGTCATCCAATCCCAAAGGTATGATGTTTCATTATGTAATTGGGTGTTTATGCTTGTTTTTATTGGGCACAATTGGGCATCGATTAATGGGTGTTGAAAATGCAGCGACAAAATCTAGTTTTGACTTTTCCTTGGTCAAACTAGATTAAAATTCAAATTTCTATTTCAACAGAATACTTGGAGGTAGTTAACTGAGGTGACATGGCTCTTGTCACTCATTTAACTTAGTAAATTCTAGTTGGAGACACTTGAGTTCAGTTCTACATGATTGATTGCTAATTTATAGCAATCTATTTCAGTTAATTACAGTTATTGTCGGTTTAACTAGTTCTAACTGCCAGAAGAACTAATGGAGGTCAAGTTGTGGAAGTGGAACTTCAACCACACTCAGCGATCAATCAGCCCAAAATAATTGTTACATGCAGATCATTCAAGTTACCCAATTGAGATGGAGATTCCAAGGCAGTGTACAATCAGTTATAGCATATTCCCATGTGTATGGGTGGTGCATGCAATTAGAGATTGACCTAAGGCTATTGCGCAATTCCTTAGTGTGAAATTCCTAAAAAATAGGGGCAATTTCCCAAGGGAATAGCACAAGAAAATAGGAGCTTGGGAAGGCTTGAAATTGGCTAAGTGTTGGGCCAAGTTCAGTCAGTCAGGCAGAGGGATAGACTATACACTTGTAGGATGTGCTCAAGCTTGAGCAAGCATTGTATTTCTTCTCTATTCTCTTATCAATGCAATATAGATAGTAAGGGGTTTTGAGCAGTTGCTTTCCCCTAGATAAATCTTTGTGTATGTGTGATGTTTCCTTTTGCATGTCTATGATTCTTGTTTTAGATAATGAATTAACTTCCGCAAATGAGTAGAGTAGCTTCAAGTCTTGTGATTTAGTAAATTTCATGAGTAGTGTTGAATCTACACATTAATTTATACATGGTATCAGAGTTGGAATCACTGTAGAGAAGATATTTTGAAGTTGTCATTGCAGGAGATTCGAATTTGTAGATCAGTGTTGCAGGATTTTTTCAGGAATGAGAAGATGGCTTTCAATGGACTCAGGCTCGAGTATACCTTGGAAGGCACCTCGAACTTTGTTGCATGGAAGGACCGCATGGAAGCAATATTGGATGATAAGGGGTTTCTAGAATACATCAAGACAGATGTAGAAAAACCCCAAGCATCTGACGCCTAGAATCTTGCTCGAATCTCCATGAAAAATAGACTTTGTTCGCAATGTTGAAAGCATTGACAAAATTGTTCGATGTGACATAGGCAAGTTCCCTCTACGGACAAAGGCAACCCCTCTAGCCCTAGAGTGGGTCTAGTCACAGCAAAGAAAATACCAAAGAAATTTTCCTTAGAAAGTTGATGTCATGAAGGCCCGCCTTCAAATCGTTGTTCGATGAAGTCCCTGTTGTGCTGCTCCAGCTCTCATTCTTCTAATCACTTGTACCTAAAAACAACATACAGAGCAAAACCATGAACATAATAGAGTACGACAAAAACAATATACTTAAAGAGTCAAGGAGCTTCAAGCTATCACTATGCAATTCGACATAAGATATAGGAAATAAGCTATTGATTTGTATTAATGTAAATTGAAGTAAAACTTACAACCAAGCCTTGACGTCATAAGTCTCCTTGAAGGGTCCTGTCAGCATGTCTCTTCAAGCATTCACTGATGAACAGTCTCCCAAAAGGACAATCAACTCTCTCTTTTACCCAAAAGGTTAATGCTAGAACATTCTTATAATCAAGCCAACTCCACTCAAAACCATCCCGAGCTAAGCTATATAAGAGGCTACTTCCACACTCTAGCAAAACTCTCTACTTTTACTGTTGAATTCTTGAACTCTGAAGCT
Source organism: Pinus taeda (assembly GCA_000404065.3). Classification (NCBI taxonomy): domain Eukaryota; kingdom Viridiplantae; phylum Streptophyta; class Pinopsida; order Pinales; family Pinaceae; genus Pinus; species Pinus taeda. The sequence goes on along the minus strand of APFE031651047.1, from coordinate 12,573 downwards.
ACCAAAAAACCAGATGATCTTAGCCATAGAGGAGGTATTTATAGGAGGAGGAGCTCCCATAAGAGATGGGAGAAAGAGCTTATCCCTTTGAGAGGTTACACAAAAGGTGGAACAACCATCCCAAAGGAGAGAGGCGAGCTCATCTGATCCAACAACCAACCCTAGGACCGCCCATGAAGCTGTTACACTTCGAAGCTTCGATGATTTGTTTAAAAAACTTGCCAAAAGTAGCTTGTCATGAGTACAACACAGAGACAGAGTGAAGACTTTGCTAGGGCTAGTTCAATCTTAAACATCTTCACGGGTGGAACAACTGCTGACCCGCGACGACCCAACAACATAGGTAAAAAAGGGTCTGCTTCAAGAGTAGTGAACTGAGGTATTCTTCCTGAGATGACAAGGAATACAATGACACATAATTTTCAACATGACACAAGGCAGATGTTAATAACATGGACCGGCAGTGTCCAGGATCAGGGAATGCGAGGTTGGTGACAAATTACTGTGTAACAAATGCCCCCTAAAGCATGAAGGCCGAGAGAGTGGGAGGGGTGAAATGCTTTACGAATCCATAACTGAAATAGAACACCATCACGAAGAACCTGCAAACGCAAGTACAACTGATATCTTTGATAACTTGTGACGTAGGCAAGTTCCCTCTGCAGACAGAGGCAACCCCTCTAGCCCTAGAGTGGGTCTAGTCACAGCAAAGACAATACCAAAGCAAATTTCATTAGAAAGTGATGTCATGAAGGCCTACCTTCAAATCGTCATTCAATGAAGTCCCTGTTGTGCTGCTCCAGCTCTCATTCTTCTAATCACTTGTACTTGAAAACAACATACAAAGCACAACCACGAACATATAGAGTATGACAAAAACAATCTACTTAAAGAGTCAAGGAGCTTCAAGCTATCACTACGCAATTCGACATAAGATATAGGAAATAAGTTATTGATTTGTATTAATGTAAATTGAAGTAAAAATTACAACCAATCCTTGATGTCATAAGTCTCCTTAAAGGATCTTGTCAGTATGTCTCCGCAAGCATTCACTCATGAACTGTTGCCCAAAAGGACAAACAACTCTCTTATACCCAAAAGGCTAATGCTAGAACATTCTTACAATCAAGCCAACTCCACTCAAAACCATCCCAAACTAAGTTATATAAGAGGCTACTTCCACACTCTAGCAAAAATCTCTACTTTTACTGTTGAATTCTTGAACACTAAAGCTACCAAAAAACCAACTGATCTTAGCCACGGAGGAGGTATTTATAGGAGGAGGATCTTCCATAAGAGATGGGAGAAAGAGCTTATCCCTTTGAGAGGTTGCATAAAGGTGGAACAACCATCCCAAAGGAGAGAGGCGAGCTCATCTGATCCAACAACCAACCCTAGGACCACCCATGAAGCTATTACACTTCGAAGCTTCGACGATTTGTTTAAAAAACTTGCCAAAGGTAGCTCGTCGCGAGTGCAACACAGAAACAGAGTGAAGACTTCGCTAGGGCTAGTTCAATCTTGGCCATCTTCGTAGGTGGAACAACTGCTGACCCGCAACGACCCAAAAACATAGGTAAAAAAGGGTCTGTTCTAGGAGTAGTGAACTGAGGTATTCTTCCTGAGATGACAAGGAAGACATTGACATATATTTGCAACATGACACAAGGCAAATGTCAATAACATGGACCGGCAGTGTCTGGGACCAGGGAATGCGGGGTTGGTGACAAATTACTTTGTAACAGATGCCCCCTAAAGCATGAAGGCTGAGAGAGTGGGAGGGGTGAAATGATTTACAAATCCATAACTGAAACAGAACACCATTGTAGAGAACCTGCAAATGCAAGTACAACTGATATCTCTGATACATGAGTACATAGTGAAAGGAAATACATGTGCATAAGGCATGGGCACAGCCATCCAGAAGATAAACATAAACAATCTGTGGTATGGACACAGCCATCCAGTCAGAAGGACCATATCAAAGACTCAGGTATGGTCGCAACCATCCAATCAAAAGGACCATATGAAAGACTTAGGTATGGTCATAGCCATCCAATCAAAAGAGTCATGTATTCAATCATGAACCAATTCCGTGCAACCTGGACTTATGTAATCTAAGCCCAGGGTCTTGAATCCCAACCCGATCATGGTACAAATTCTAATACGTGAATAGATGTGCTAAAGTGGAGCATACTAGAAAATCGCTTGATTACCAGTCAATCATGTAAACCGTTAACAAGTGTGAGAGAGACCACCAGTAATTTCAATGGTTCTCAAGGTACCGCTAGTACAATCCACGAAGTGTGAAGAATGATCTGAAGTCGAACACCCGTGAAATCACCTGATCGAAGGCCAATGATGAAAACATGTTGTCAAATGCGAAGAACTTGCCATTAAGGCATGCAAGCAACAAGGTACCAGAAAGGAGTCTCTAGATCAACTTCCCAGATAATGAGCTGAAGTCGACAGGAAGCGATCGGTCGAAGGAGGGCCATAATGTTTCCCACATCAACGACGCGAGACAAAGGAACAAGATGAATGTTGATGAGACAGATATTTTGAGGAAGGTGTGTTAGGATACAAACTGCAGAAGGATTAAGCTCTTGAACATATTGGCAACACGACTCCAGAGTCTGGCAGCATTTTGGTACCAAGGGATCAAAGGTCATGATGATGCAGCAAGGATCAGATGGAATGAGGCAAAATGGATAACCCAAAACCTAGAAGGCCAACGATAAAGTAAGGATATCCCAACTCGACACGAAGCAGAAAGAGTGTCGATGTTCAAGAGCGACAAGCTGCCGTAATAATTAATACAACCAACAAAATACTTCCAAATTTTCCCCCACCATTTCTGGTGAGTACCCCAATTATTTTTGAAACACAAGCTTGAAGGGGATAGCATATGCTTGTAATGTAAGTTCATCCTTCGGACGAATCTGACCTAGTAAGTTTAACAAGCCCTAGAAAGGAGAAACTCGTGTTCGTCATGGTGATGAATCCGATGTCATTTAATAATTTAACGAGTCCGACAAAAGTGTAACTCGATATCTTTTTCATGTTTAGAGAGTTTGAAAAAGACACGTAAACGAAAACTCCATATGATCCATTTTTGTACATTTGCGTCTCTCGAGCCCGAAAAGGTAGAAAACAATACTTGAGAGAACCTATTGACCATGATAGATCAACTTATACCTTTTTCGTTCCGTAAAAGAGGTAAACTTATACTGGGTAGATGGCACATTGCAGCCTTTAACAAGTTCAAAGCGATAAGAGCTCGGCAATATTTTCATTTTTAAAGGGTCGGAAAAGAGCTGAAAGTGGATGCCCCCATTTTTATTCTCTTTAACGAGTCAAAAAGGAAAAATACTCGGCAATCTTTTCATCTTTTACGAGTCAGAAAAGAGCTTAAAGGTGACTCGTCCTAGAGGAACAAGTGGTATAAAGGGTAGCAACTGGTTCCGACAATGGTGGAACTGCTCAAACCATGTAAGGGTCAAGAGGCTGGCTAATAAAACCACTCATTGTTGCAGTCCCTCAGGAAAGGAAAAACAACCAAGTGAAAGCATATGATCAACCAAAGAGATGGTGGTGATGGAATGAAACAACCAAGGCTCATCTAGCAGAAATCAGCTGATTAAAACGATAATCACGAGATGTAAATTGGGTGTGGATTCATTTTTACACAAGCTTGAACCATAGAGAACTCTACTTGGATTTTGTTTCATGTTTACACAAGCTTGAAATGAAAAAAATATGCTTGCTATAAGTTTGCATGCCCCCAGCATAATGACTCAAATCGAGGTACATGCCCCCCAAGTTTCATTTCATTCAACTAGGTGGATGGAATGAAGGTTCACTTTCGAGATCTTGGAAAGACTCGACTAGGATTTTACAAGATCTTAATCAAAGACTCAATTTGGAAAAGGAGGTTGTTTCATTTTTTAATGAGGTTGACATAGTAAAAGAACTATCCTCAAAACCCTTGTTTCATTTTTTAACGAGCTTGACACAAGACAAGGAACTATGCTCCGGACCCTTGTTTCATTTTTTAACGAGCTTGACACAAGACAAAAACTATGCTCATACCCTTGGTTTCATTTTTTAATGAGGTTGACACAATACCAGGAACTATCCTCATCTCCTGTTTCATTTTTTTAACGAGCTTGACACAAGACCAAGAACTATCCTCATACCCTTTGGTTCATTTTTTAACGAGGTTGACCCAGGAACAAACTATCCTCGGATATCTTGATTCATTTTTTAACGAGGTTGACACAAGACAAGGAACCATCCTCTTTTCCTTGGTTTCATTTTTTAACAAGGTTGACATAAGAAAAGAATTGTCCTCATGACATCTGTTTGTGGACCATATGAGAACATGGCTCCCAAGAGATCCTCACTAGACGGAAGAACCACGCTATGGGAGGAATACATGTCATTTGGTACCAAAGACAAATCGGGTTCCAATGCCCCCAGTACATAATGTACTATACCATCTGTGTGATCATTAGTAGATGCGAAGACGGAACGGGTAGCCACATAATTGACCTATGGTAGGGAAGAGACTCCTTGCAAACAAGAGCCGATAGGGGATGATGGTTGCAAAGGAGGTGCCTGGTGACCAATGAACAACAAGTGATCAATAGTCACAATTCTTCCTTCGTGAGGAAAACAAACCACACGGAAAAGTGAAGAAACAAGATCTCCCATGATATAAACATAGTCACGTCTAAGGAGAATATTGAAATCTAATGGACCTTGTACTACCATCACATCTATGTAGATGGTCTTTCCTCCCAAAGTAATAGGGAACTGCGGAAGGATACCTGAGGGTTGACTGGTTCCTCCGTTGAAAGCCAACAGATTTTTGGTGACAGGCACAAGCCGTGGGGACATAAAGCTTGCCAAGTAGTGGAAGACATGATGCTAACAGACGTACCTTCATCTAATATAGTGCCAGGTACTACCATATTATAGGCTTGTACGGTGATCTAGAAAGGCACATAAGATGGGAGGTGATAAGTAGTCAAGTGACTCCAATCGGAAGAAACGAAAGAACTACTTGGTGGGGGGATTATATGATTGCCCCCATGCTCTACAGGAATAGAAGAAGGACTCTCCTAAACAACTTGGATGGGAGGGTCACTCTTTGATTCATAAGAATATAAGGAGACGAGAAGAACATGAGCAGTATGACCACTACTCTCTTCCATAATAGAGTGAGCAATTGGTGGCGAAGCCAAGTCGACACTCTTTTCGACTAATGGTTCGTCAGGAATAGACACAAGAGAGTCTCACTCAGGAAGAGCAAGATGGGCAAGAGATGAATCCAAATCAATCTCTTTACCAACCGAGGGAGGGTTAGAAGAAAGCCTCTAATAACGAACAGGGAGTTAGGGTTGAGAGGCTGCAAGGTCTTCCAAAACTTTGGAAGCTTTATCCATAAGCGGACAAAGGTGAAGGAGATGCTCTCCTTCACATAACCTACAGAGAAATCTAATATTCCCTTTTTTCTTACCATCACTAGCCAAGAGTGTAGCATCGACATGATCTCCAGAGGTCGATGGGGATGGTCGATCCAGATTTTGAGACCATACCTCTAAGACTCTGGGAATGCCAGGATAGTCTCGAAAGAGATGGTCACCCTTACACAACATGCAAGGGAATTTGATCTTCCTTGGAGGATCAGAAGGTTTTCCAATAAGAGTTGCATGTGGAGTAACAGCCATACGATCAGCCCCTTTCTTAGCTGACTTCTTCTTATTCATCATCTTCTTCTTCTTCTTAGCCTCCTAGTTACTAGATTTGAAACTTTCACCAGGCGAAGTAGAAGAGGAAGGTGAAGAAATAGGGGAAGAAGGCAACGGGTCAACCTTAGAATCAGCATGTTGTGATTCGAAAGAAGGAGACGGCGGGGCAGGAGTTAAGACACTCGGAATCACTGAGGTCGAAAATAACCAGACAAGTAAACCAATGGTTAACCCAGGAAGGGACAACATTGCCATATAAGGAGCACCAACGTTTCCAAAAGAAGAAAAAGGACCACGATTCCCATCCGAGGGCAATCCTTGATTGATAGACTCTGGAAATGTTGCCATTGGAATTGGCCCTTAAGGATTACTATGGAAGAAAACTTTTACCAGGAATATATCGTGGGAGGTTAATTTTAGAACACTGAAACAAAACTTTACCTTTTCATGTTTTAAGAGTCAAGAAAATGATGAAAGGTGACTCTATCACTTTCGATTGGAAACGAGCTCAAAAGGACAAGTGCTCGGATGATCCTTTTACTTTTAGAGAGTCAAAAAGGAATGAAAGTGACTGCTCTAGAACTCTAGGCAAAAGGTTTACCAGGCAAGCATGAACTACAGAATACCCCCCCGACGAACCAAGAAGTACGAGCAGGCAATCTCCCCGAATGTTGTGTTCAATGTATAACGTCTGCAAGGCAGCCGACTCGGCTTCCTATGGATGACGGGATTGTAACCTAGTGGGGTCTCCCATCATATATACGACGGTACAGGGAGCACAAGTCCGTACTAGCACTTATCGAATCGCAAAAGGAGGAATCACCCAATCTTAGTGAAAATAATAGCCACTAGGTTTAAAGACGTTGGAACATGTCTCTAGCCTAGACTTCTAGATATAAGCGTTAAGTTTCAATGCTTCCTTAGGTTAATTCAATCAATTTTAACAGTTGATCTTGAATTAGATCTCATTTTCAAGGCCCTACCAAATTTATCTTCAAAAACTCCTATAATGCAACTAAATGAGAAAAGAAACCATTCTTTTTCAATGAACAACTAACTAAAGAAAAGTGAGAAGTTCATTTCAACGCAAGCAAAGCAACAAGCAAGAAAATGCAAGAATGGTACTTTTCATTATCTCGCAAGCAAACCAATCAAGAGGAAAGAGTTATGCTGCTATCTTTCACTAACTTGCAAGCAATCTAAGTAAGAAAATGAAAAATACATCCTTTGCTTTTCAGCTTCTAAATGCCAAGAATTTACTAATGAGATTGTTCTCATTTCTTAATGCAAAATGAATGCAATATTTTGATTTTTCAAATAAATGACAAGCAACCAAATGCAAAACTCAAAACAATGCTAGTGTTAAGCCTTTTCCAAATGAAATCATTCAATAAGTAAAGAGAAACAACCTATTCTAAAACGAATCAAAGACTCAAAACCAAGAAGATGTTTCTTTTTGCAAAACTGGAAAGCTTTCTCACTGACCGGGAAGCAATGTGATCTATGCCAAGTGAAGGAAGGAAACCAAACAAATAAGACTCGAAAGTTTTGGTAACCAAACGTCACATACCAATTAGGAAGATGAAAAAACAGTCAATAAGGAGAAGCCTCAAACAAAGCAAGGGATCATGCCAAACACAACCCAAATATCCAAACAAACAAGTAACCCAAGAAAAACTAATGTTTCAAGAAACCCTAAGGTAAACAGGTCACAAAGTTCAAGAGGAAAAGTTTCAAGGGAATGAAACTCAGAATCAAATATTCTAGCAATCAACAATTTGACACATAATAAATATGTAGAAGACAAGCTCAAAAGGATAGGACAGATTGGCCAATCAGCAAACAAAACTTCAAAATTGAAACCTACAGGAATCTTCACGAGCATAAAACTAACAACATGCGCTGACAATGAAACGTCGCCCCTCCCTAACTAGCCACTTTGCGACGCCGTCGCCGAAGTACACCGGTTAACAGCACCGAGCTGATTTTAGAGCTCTTCACGATTATGAAGCGATTTAATTGCGCCAAACAGCAGAAGGCGCAACTAATCAGATAGCGTAGGCGTGACTATCTTCGTGACTGTCATAAAATAAATTGTGATGACCCTAAAACAAAGGAAATTTTTCAAAATCCAATTGAGGGAAGGCCAGACCTATCACTTATGACAGAGGGAAGACTACTAGGAGTAGTCAAACAACCCATAATATGAAGAATTCATCCCAAGTGTAAAGGAGACAATAAATAAGTAAAACAAAATCAAATCAAGAGACAAAAGACAAAGGTCCCCAGTATGGTTGCCAACTTGTGACGCAGGCAACCCCTCTAGCCCTAGAGTGGGTCTAGTCACAACAAAGACAATACCAAAGAAAATTTCCTTAGAAGGTTGATGTCATGAAGGCCTACCTTCAAATCGTCATTCCATGAAGTCCCTGTTGTGATGCTCTAGCTCTCGTTCTTCTAATCATGTGTACCTGAAAACAACATACAAAGCACAACCACGAACATAATAGAGTACGACAAAAACAATCTACTTAAAGAGTCAAGGAGCTTCAAGCTATCACTACGCAATTCGACATAAGATATAGGAAATAAGCTATTGATTTGTATTAATGTAAATTGAAGTAAAACTTACAACCAAGCCTTGACGTCGTAAGTCTCCTTGAAGGGTCCTGTCAGCATGTCTCTGCAAGCATTCACTCCTGAATTGTCTCCCAAAATGACAAACAACTCTCTCTTCTACCCAAAAGGCTAATGCTAGAACATTCTTACAATCAAGCCAACTCCAATCAAAACCATCCCAAACTAAGTTATACAAGAGGCTACTTCCACACTCTAGCAAAACTCTCTACTTTTACTGTTGAATTCTTGAACTCTGAAGCTAGCAAAAAACCAGCTGATCTTAGCCATGGAGGAGGTATTTATAGGAGGAGGAGCTTCCATAAGAGATGGGAGAAAGAGCTTATCCCTTTGAGAGGTTGCACAAAAGGTGGAACAACCATCCCAAAGGAGAAAGGCAAACTCATCTGATCCAACAACCAACCCTAGGACCGCCCATGAAGTTGTTACACTTCGAAGCTTCGACAATTTGTTTAAAAAACTTGCCAAAAGTAGCTCATCATGAGTGCAACACAGAGACAAAGCGAAGACTTCGCTAGGGCTAGTTCAATCTTGGCCATCTTCGCGGGTGGAACAACTGCTGACCCGCGACGACCCAAAAACATAGGTAAAAAAGGGTCTGCTCCAGGAGTAGTGAACTGAGGTATTCTTCCTGAGATGACAAGGAAGACATTGACACATAATTTGCAACATGACACAAGGTAGATGTCAATAACACGGACCGGCAGCGTCTAGGATTAGGGAATGTGGGGTCGGTGACAAATTATTGTGTAACATTCAAGAACATAGTGACCAGAGGAAGTTGGCACTCAAGGACAAGCTTTGAAGTATCAAGATGCAAAAGAAAAACACAATTCCACAGTACCTGAGAAATTTTACACAGTGTTGTGATGAACTTGGCAGGGTCTGTGTTAATGTCCCTAAAGAATACTTCATAGCTCTAGCCCTTTTGGGCCTTCCCAAGAGCTAGCATAGTTATCAAGATTTAGTAAATGGTAGAGATAAACTACCGAGTTGGGAATGGTTATGGTCCGACCTAGTGTAGGAAGAAATAATGTAGAACACCAGAGACAAGACCTCATACAAGGGCGAGGATGAGGAGAACCATGCCTTGGTTGGAAAGGTAAAGAAAGAGAAGGGGAAGAAATCCCAATCCAAATCAGATTCAATTCAAGGGGGCAAGAAGAAATACTTGTCCAGAATCAATTGCATTCACTGTCATGAATTTGGGCACTATGCAACGAAGTTTCCACACAAGAAGGCAAGCAAGAAGATCGTAGGAGCAACGAGTGTGAAGTTTTGGCTTCACAATTTGAACTTGATTTTACCCTCATTGCACGCATGGAAAGCACAGTGATGGGTAGTGTGGTATCTAGATAGCGGTGCCTCGTTCCACATGATGGGAACAAGGAATTTTTCAGTGACTTGGAGGAGAAAGATCTCCATATGCACATCGAGATGGGAGATGATGGAAGATATAGTGTAACCAATATTGGTACAATTACTTTTTAGAGGGAGTCTAGCTCCCCTCTCAGGCTCAAGGTTGTGATGTTTGTACCTGGTCTGCAGAAGAATCTAGTTTCTGTAGTTATGTTGGAAGACTGTGGCTACGATGTGATATTCAGCAAAGGGAAGGATTTCCTAAGACACATCGCCACAGGAAAAGTGAAGCAAAATGGGGTTTGAGTGAAGAAACTCTACAAATTAAGATGTGGAAGAATGTGCATCATTGTTGAGGGAAATGTTCCCCTAGGGCTTTTGGGTTGAAACCCTAGCAGATTGAAAGTTGTCTAAATAGAGAAACACACATTCACATAGCCATTATGATTTTATAAGCAAATTCTATAGTAAGAGGGGGGTACCTTAGGTCCTACGTTTGAGAAGGTCCTTTAGGGTCCAAACCCTTCTTCAAGTCCCTTTCACTCCTTTGTCCTGTAAAACAACCAATTCCAAAGAACGCAGCAGTATATGGACAAAAGCTTATAAAGAAATCATCTTCATGTTATAAAGAAAGGTAGTTAGTTATGAACTTTAAACAACCATTCCACATCATGAATGTCCCAACATGGGATATCATAAACATTAAAGAGATTATATCAGGAAACCAAGACGTTGTTTCTCTTTATTATAGACACAATAGAAATGCATTTAAAAAGCGAATAAATTTTCACCTGGTAAACCTTTCGCAGGCTCCAAGCAAAGCTGTCCTTCCGGATTCCGTCCAGAAGCCTCAGGCCTTTAGCAAAACTCCTTCCATGACTCACTCCATGATTTGATAAGAGATGGCTATGACATCAACACACAAGGAAACCAAGGGTTTCCTGTACAAATGGGGGAAGTTGTTAGAAGGGCACAACGGAGTCTTCAGGGACCTGGTCAGGGGAAAATTCTTAGTATTTATAATAACCTATTATCTCTCTTCTCTCCTTCCATCAGGCCTTCCCTTGAGGTATTTTTACTACCCTCTCCCAAAGTAGTTTTTTTAGTTGGGGTTGGTTTCGGAACAGTTGTGGGCCACGGCATAACAGGTGATCAGCAAGTAAAACCCAGCATCTCCGCCCGAAATTAAGGAGTTTTATATTTTTTTAAGTGTTTTAATACATATACGCGGGTTGGGTATATGCCTACCTGCGTATACACACGTTTAACTCAGGGCATTGTCGCGTATAAGGGATAAAACACTGTTTTTTAAATTTTGGACCAGGTCTAGAAGGAGGGGTTTCCCTAGGCCATGAGTGCAGCATCACAAACCATAATAGTGAGATTTGGAGCTATAACAATCATTTAAGCACAAAAGCAAACAAGGTGTAGAGCCAAGATGTCGACAAATTATGGCATATAAGACTTGGTCATTTGCATCATGGCGCTTTGAAGATCATGCAATAGATTTCTACAAGCCTCCCCAAAGGAGCACTAGAGCAGTGAGTACATGCAAAGGGTGTACATTGGGGAAGTACACAAAATCCACCTTCAATGATTGGGACAACAAAGCGCATGCAGTCCTTGAAAGAATCCACTTTGATGTTTGTGGACCTTTCTTGACAACCTCCACTGCCAAGCATAGGTATTAATAATGTCATATTTGTATATGGTTTCTCATGAAAGTGTTTGATCTACTTCATGCAGAAGAAAGACCAGACATTCTCCAAATTCGTTGAATTCAAAGCATTTGTTGAGAAATGAATTGGCAAGAAAGTGAAGGCTCTCAAGAGAGATAATAGAGGTGACTACGTGTCAAATGAGTTTAAAAAATTTTGTGCAAAGGAAGGCATTCGATTGGAGTTGACAGCACCCCATAACCCACAACAAAATGGGGTGGTTGAGAGGAAGAACAAAAGTATTGTGGGAGAAGCAAGGGCGATGTTGCATGACCAAAGCCTACCTCTGCACTTGTGGGCTGAAGCATGGATTCCTCACAAGATTCTTGGCATGAGTACACCAGAGGAAGCTTTTTTAGGGAAGAGACCAGATGTGTCATACTTCAGGATCTTTGGATCATCAATTTACTGTCATGCTTCCAAGGAAGCAAGGAAAAAGCTAGAGTCGATTGCATAGTTGGGCATATTTGTGGGGTCCATAGACACACCTCACAACTATTATGTGTACTTTCCATCTCTAATTCTAATGGTTAAAAGGGATGTGAAATTTTATGAGGAGAAGGCAATGAGGTGTTCTCTTGAGAGGGAGCTTTAGTTGTAGCTTGACCAGGAGCTTTTGGCTCCAAAGGCAGAACCTCAAGAAGTTGTGGAGCAGCCACAAGCAGAGGACCAGAGAGTGGAGACATTCACTCAAGCAGAGACATCTAGAGAAGGAAGGAAGGAAGCGAACCGGGAAGCTGATAGATTATTGCAGGATGCTAGAAAGAATGTGGGAGCACCCACATCCAAGTGCAAGCAGAGGAGGTGACTGGATCGGTACACTGGCTACATGGCTCTCATGAGTGAGCTAGTAGAGATTGAGCAATCTTCATTCAAGGAAGTTGTAGAGCAACCAATATGGGTTGATGTTATGGTAGAGGAATACGATGCCATTGTCAGAAACAATATTTAGGAAGTGGTCCCAAGACCAACAGACAAATCAGTGGTTGGTTCGAGATGGCTTTACAAGGTAAAGCATGCAGCAGATGGAAACATAGAGAAACACAAGGCCATATTTGTGGCCAAGGGATTCTCTCAGGTTGAGGTAATTGACTATGAGGAGA
>APFE031651038.1:41976-126895 GCA_000404065.3 Pinus taeda | reverse complement strand
TTCGGGAACATGACTCTTGCGACCACCGATTGCTGACTTGCGATATCACATCAGTGAAAAGGGGAAGGGGCATATATATGTGGAATATAGTATTGAGATATGCTGATTTGCGAAACGGTATCGGCAGAGCATCCATCGGGGAGAACAAAAACAAGCAACATTAGCTTTGAGACCTCTGACTGGATATCACGTTAGAGGGGGCCCAAAGGGATCCGAAGAATGTTAAGGCAGTCGACAAGGGTTATTGTGATCAGAAGAAGGGTATATATGCTTTTGAAGAGTATTTGAGACCTCGGAAGGGGTCCAATAACCTAAAAAAAGGAATTTCATGCTTTGGAAGGAGTCCATTGCATTGGAAAATGGTTTTAAAGGGGAAAAATGGCGGTTCTTGCTGTGTTTCAGGCAAACTTAGCAATTCCCAAGTGTACTTATGGTTATTTTTCAACCAGGGGGGAAGGGATAAATATATAGGGGAGTTTATCAACATAGTTTTAATAGGGGATAGGGAGATAGATAGGGAGCTATATAGTAAAGTTAGAAGTTAAGATGACCATAATGAGAAAGCGCTAAGTATGTGAATCTTAGGCTATTAGGGAAACAATGATTCATAAAGGGAGTATGAATATTCCTTGGGCAAAGCAGATCTTTACCAAGGTGAATGATATGTAAAATGATGAAACTAAGAGGCATCAAGCAGATCTTGATCTCTTCAGGGAAATTAGTGAGTGTTTTGGGGAATAAGGAAGAAGGGGGAAGTTAGTCATGCCTCGCTTGAATCTTTCAAATGGAAACTGCCTAATAATTGTGACTTGAAGAGATATGACACTTGAAAACATGAAATTGATCACAAACCAACATTCTGCAACCTCAAAACTACCTACCCGGCCTACTTACCTAGAATTTTTTCTTCTTTTTGGTTTGGGTGCACTTAGACTTGTAGACCCAGCTTTTTCAACTTTTTTTCTTTTTCTATCTTCCTATATACATCTACACTTATTTCTTCCAATGGCCCAGATTAAGCAGTTGGGCTCCTTTGCTTCTCTAACTATCTAGGAATCTATCAAGATTAAGCTGTTTGGACAGATATTCATTCTCTATATTCTAAAACATGAAATTGAAACCTAGGGAGACCAATATTAAACTGTTTGGACCTCCCTTTAACTGAAAATTCTTCAAGAATGGAATAGCAAATCAAAATTGGAACACAATAGTAGCACCTAAACTGGCACATTCTCATGGCATCCTTCTTTGGCTTTTCTGTAGTAAATATGGAAAATTGCAGCATGCAATGTATGACATATTTGGCATGTAAAAATGTCAATCATGAAAGATGAGTAACCTGCTGCAGCAAGAGGCTAATAGTGGCTCCACTTGGGGATGGCTTTTCCTTGTGGAAAGCCAAGAACAGCATGTCAGACTGCCTTAATCTTCTATTGTAACTGTATACTAAAATTTCTTAGTGTTGACTGTCTGATAATTGAAATTTTGGAATGAGAACAACACTTTCCCTCAACTGATTTGCTTGTGACCTGTGTAGCACTGCGTGCTCTATCGCCTGGACTTCTATATACAAAATAAAATAAAATGCTGATATATACAAACATTTATGTACAGACATGATCTTGCTGGGAGATTTTCAACAAAATGGATCATGATAATGTTTTAACGTCCGTCCATTTACAGGGCCCTCTTCAGCTGTGCTGCCATCTACAGATTTGAGGAAATATGTATTGTTTCCTTGCACTGCGCTGATAATGAATGGACCTTTCCAAAGAAAATCAAATTTTGCATGTTTTCCCTTGTCTTCTCTTCGTGAATCACATATTAGAACTTTGTTTCCAACACAGAAATCCTTAGCCTTGGCTCTCTTATCAAACATCTTCTTGAGCTTCTCTTGCAAAATCTGAGCTCTGTCATACACTTTCTCTCTGGTTTGCTGAAGATGAATGATCTGATTAATTCTTCTTTGAATGTCATTTGGTTTAGCTTGAATCTCCTGTAACAGTTTGATAGTAGGAATGCCTAGAGATGAAGGAAATCTGGCTTTCATGCCATATACTAGCTCATAAGGGCTCATCCCAATGGATTTCTTGGTTGAAAGTCTGTCTGCCCACAGGGCATTTGTGAGCTTCTTATGCCAATTCTTTTTGTTCTCCTCTAGTACTTTCTTTATGATGTTGATGAGGATTTTGTTGGATGATTCGGCCAAGCCATTACCTTGAGGGTAGTAGGTTGAAGAGTGACCCAAGGTAATGTGGAACTTATGGCAGAAGTTGATCATTTTTCTGGATTTGAAGGCAGCAGCATTGTCAGTGATGATTTTGTCAGGGCAGCCAAATCTAGAAAGGATATTGTCCTCAAGGAATCTGATAATAGTGGAGTCATTGGCTTGCCTACATGGGATGGCTTCAATCCACTTGGTGAAATAGTCGGTGGCTATTAAAATCCACTTGTGCTAGCCTGAAGAAGAGGGATGGATTTCACCTATGAAGTCAAGACCCCATTGTTGAAAAGGCCTTTCGGTTGAGATGGGCTTAAGGGGCAAAGGCAGCAGTTTTCTTTTTCCTTCAAAGATTTGGCATTTGTGACATGAAACATCAAATTTCTTTACATCTGTAAATAGAGAGGGCCAATAGTAACTAGCCCTTAAAATCTTGTCAGCAGTGGACTTCCAATATAGATGCCCTCCACAGTTCCCTGCATGGAACTCTTTCATGATGTTGTTGGTTTCATTTATGGTTAAACAGTTTAGCAATATTCCTTCATGATTTTTCCAAAACAGGGCACCATCTAAGATAGAACTTTAGAGCTTTCATCTTCAAAAATCTTTTCTTGGTTCTGGACAATCCTGGGGGAGCACACAGGTTTAACAATACATAGCAAATATTGGCATACCATGGGGATTGTAAAAAGGTTTCACTGATCTGTGGAGTCACCAACTCCTGTTCATTGTCCAGATGGTTAATATCTAAGGCCTAAAAGTTTGTTTCTGACATTAGCTTGGCTAAACCTTGTCCCTTTATCAGCTTTGTGGGGTTTATCTCGATGTCATATTCAAGGATACTGGCAATCCATTTGCCTCTTTGCTTTCTAGTCCCTCTTGAGTTAATATGTTTTTTACAACAGAGTTTGGGACATAGGCGATCACATGTGAATACAAAATATAAACTCTGAAATCTTTAATGGCCTTGACAAGGGCATAGGCCTGCTTTTCCATGATTTGGTATTTCAAGGGTGCATCTCTTAAGGCTCGGCTGAAAAATGCAATTGGTTTTTCATTTCCTTGGTCATCCTTTTGCAGAAGGACAACAGCTATGGTGTGTTCTGAAGCAAAGGAAAAGATGATAAAATCCTTATCAAACTGTGGACTTGTGAGTACGGGCATTTGAGTCAGGGCAACTTTGATACTATCAAAAGCCTGCTTGGTTTCTAGAGACCATCTTACCTTAGCATCCTTTTTTAGCATATTACTTAACAGTCTTATCAGTTCTGCTAAGTTTGGAATAAATCTCCTTAGGAAATTGATATTTCCAAGGAATGCTTGCAACTCTTTTATGTTTCTTGGGTATGGAATTTGAAGGATTGCTTGAATTCTTTCCGGATCAATTCTGATACTGTCTTTTGAGATGATGTGGCCTAACAACTTACCTTCCTCAAGGCCAAACAAGGACTTCTTGGGGTTCAAGGAAATGCCATATTTCCCGCATGTCATGAATATCTGCCTTAAGTGCTTGAGGTGTTCTTGATCAAATCTGGAGAAAGGGGTTAAGTCATCAAGATAGACAACAAGGAATTCATGGATTTCCTTGGAAAATGCAATATCGATTTCTCTTTGAAAGGTGGCACCCGCGTTCTTTAGCCCGAAAGGCATTTTAACATACTTAAATGTTCCCCACGATGTGGTAAAGGCTGCCTTGTCTTGGTCATCTGGGTGAACAAGTATTTGATTGAAACCTGAAAATCCATCTAGTAAAGAAATTCTAGAGGAACCCATTATTCTTTGTAGGATGTGGTCCATTTTGGGCAAAGGGTAGTGATCTTTTAAGGAGACCTAGTTTAAATTTCTTAGGTCTACACACAGTCTGATCTCTCCTGATTTTTTCCTTGTGGGAACTAGATTGGATACCCATTCAGAAAATCTGATGGGTGCTATGATACCTGCTTCAAACATTCTCCTTACTTCCTTCTCAATGAGGGGAAGAAGCATAGGGTTTAAAGGAATGGTATGTTGAATCACTGAGGTGTCATAGGACTTCAAGTCCTCATAACTCCAAGCAAATACATCTTGGAACTCTTTGAACAAATCCACATACTTTGGCTTTTGATCAGGAGGCAGATTTTTGGACAATTTAATCATTCTGGGCTTTTCTGTTGTCCCAATGTTATGTCCTTCTATAGCAGCATTTAAAGGCTTCATTTTTGGTTTTTTGGGCACATCATTGTCGTCAAACATGTCTTCTAATGGAGTGAGGCTAGCAAGCAAAAAATTATTCTTTAGATCAATGAACTCAGCCTTTGCTTTGGGTGTTTCCTCTAAATGCATTTGTTTCAGTTGTTCTATGTTTGCATTGTCAAAAATAGTTGGGTTCAGGATTTGTTTTGTTGTTGCAGTTGTTACAGTCTACTGATTTTCATTTGTTTGTTGTTGGGAATCGTTCATGGCCTCCATATCAATGTTTGAATTTGAAAACTCGCCCTCAAGGGTAAGGAAACTGTTAATCTGGGCATCATTTTCAAATACTTTCCAATCTCTAATATTGTTAGGAACAGTGGGCCTATGTTTTATTTCAGCAGTAAAGTGGTGATTTGGCTCAAAGGGAAGCTTGCATGTGCTAGCAAAAGTGGCTAGGCTGTGTGCATGTATGTTATGGTTTCTTGAAATCTTGGCAAGCTCAAATTCAGTGAAGGTATTAAGTATTTCTGTTGCAGCAGTCCTATAGGCCCTCATTCTATTGCCATTGGTGACAAAGTTACCTTTCATTTGTTGTATGATTAAATCAGAGTCACCTAGAATGGACACTTTTGTAGCTCCTAGGAATTTGAGAAATTTTAGGCCTAAGAGGAGAGCTTCATACTCTACCATATTGTTGGTACATCTGAAATTTAGTCTGTAGGCATGGGCCTCTGCATGATTGTCATGTGTATTGTGAATCCATACACCCGCCCCTGCTCCTAACTTGTTGACAGAACCATCAAACTCTAAATACCATGTAATTTCTTGTTTTTGGTTTGTATCAAGAGTTTCAGTCATTCTATGATTGGGCAGATTTAAAATCTCTGTTTGGGGAGGTTCTTCTCATTTTCTGGTTGCTTTGATTGTTGTAACCATTTCAGGGGTATGGGCAACCGATTCCTCGTTGATGCATGTTTCTAGCTCTGAAGCTAAAGGCTTCTCATTAGTTGGAGGATTGATGTCATCATTAAAAAGAATAAATGAATCCATATCAGAATGGATTGAATAAATTGGAAAATTTTGGGGCTTCGCCTCACTACTCACCACATACTTCATCAGTGTTTCTCTGTATAATCTCTTTGGTTCCCCAAAGACAGAAATAGTGGCATAAGAGAGGTCGAGTTGGAGGGATCCTTAGAGTTTTGCTCCCCATGATCTTGATAGGAGCATGCCATATTTTGTTGGGATTTCCTCAACTACTACATCCATTAGGATTGTCTTATTGGGAAATTGGACTAAAGACACACAAAGGTCTTTAATTAAGCCTAAGAACTTGACTTGACTTGAGTCAAAGGAGTATAGATCTTTGTAGGGTCTAGTGACATCAAGGTTTAGTTTTTCCATTACAGTTTTGGGGATAAGATTGTGTGAGGCACCTGAGTCAAACATAACATTGTGCAAGATTTTGTCATGTATGTGCAGACTGACATAAAAGGGTGGAACAGATCCATATGTTGTTTTTCCATTAACTTCTGGACCAAACAGCAGCTCAGGGGTATCATCTAAAACATTTACATCATCCCTGACCTCTGGTAGTTGAAGTGACCTTCGAATTTGTTGCCTATACACATCATGTTTAGCAAGTTCTAAGAGGGGGATAGATATCTTAAGTTTTCCAATCTCTGCTTCTAAATTAAATGGTTTTTCCAATGGAATCTTTGCATTAGCAGTAGCAAATTTCTCCTTTTCAAGAATACTTTCTGTGTTTTCCTTTTGAGTGTCTGCGTTATGGTGAATGACAGTTTGCAGTTTTTCTGTTTTGGGAAGATTTTTGGGATTGTTGTTCAAATTTTCTTTCGAGGAAGAAGGGGGGAGAGGCTGATCAATAGGAGGATGTATGTCTGTTATGTCCTCTACAGTCACTTGATGTGAGCTTGGGACAGTTATATCAGTTGGTTCTATTATGAAAACCTTGCCTTTAACCTTGTTGGGCTGTTTGGTGTCCTTTGTTATGCTAGGTGCAGGGATATCAATGGTTCTTGTTCTTAGCTTGTATTATTTGTGGACCTCATATACAGCAGAATCATAGCCTTGTTTAAAGTCAAAAGACTCTCCTAAATTGGTCTGAAATTGTTTTATATCAGGGTAGTCTTGGTCTTCTTGAGTGAGAAAAATTTGTTGCTTATTTTTTGAGTCTATCAAGTTCATGTGAGTCTCCTCTGTGGGCTCACTAGATGTGGATGCCTCTGCATAGTTTTCTTGGAAAGGAGGCCTAATATCATGGTCGGGACTGGCCCTTCCAGCATTTGTGGTTTGATTTTTCCTAAAGTTTGGGTTCCTCATGGTGTTGGGTTGTTGTCCTTCCCATGATGATTTCCTCTCAACACTTTCCACTCTATCTCCCAGCTTATGCATGCTACTGACAATAGCATCTAGTTTCTGGTCTAAGGCTGAGGGTTCTTCCTTAAAGGTAGCTCTTCTCTCGGTTCTAGCTCTGTTTCTTTTGGCAATTAGGTTCGCCTCCACACTAACCGCAACATTTCGCATTTCTACAAGATTTTGAGGGGCTCTTTCCCTTAACTGATAAGCCATTTTAGCATCAAAACCATCAGGGAATTTGTATAAAGCCAGATCAGGTGGGGGTCTTAAGTTTTGTGGTATTGCATTATAAACATTATTGAACCTTGCACAGTAGTCCAAAACAGTCTCCTGAGGGCCTCTTTTGATAGTGTCATACTCAGATAATATGTGCAAGGGGTCTTTCTTTTTCTCCCATCTATTGATAAATGACTGATATAAGGCTTCTGGGTCTGCTATGGAATGGGCTGGGAGTGCTCTAAACCAGGTCTTGACATCACCTGTCAAGCTTTGGACAAAAATCTTCATTCTTACACTATCATCGTCAATCTCATAACTCTCAAAGTAGTCCTGCATTTTCTTTGTGTGCTGAAGGGTCATGCAAGCATTTGTGCCATCAAAATAGGTTATTTTAGTCTGGTAATCCTGAGGCATAGCCCCGGGATTTTCAGGCAGCTATAAAGGTGCATATCTATTAGCCATGTTGACAGGGATAAGTGGAACAACGGGGATAAGTTGAACAACTGGGGTAACTGGGATAACAGGAGTAGAAATAGTGGTATGTGTAGTGAATGGAGGTGTGGAGGAGGTACTTGGAGAAGTGGATGATGAACAAGGGGCAGTAGTATTTGAACGAAATAAAACTTTGACAAGGGTTGAAAATTCACTAGGTTGAATTGCTTCAGGATTAGTATCCGCAAAATCTTCTTGTTGCTCTTGTTTTCTAAGGATCTTAAGAATTATATTGGAGTTTTCAAAAACAGCTAGGGGATTTGGGTCTGGATTTGATCTTGTATGACGCGAATGCTTTTTGGGAGCCAGCTTCTAGCTTTTTTTTTGGGAATTTTTCTAACAATACAGTTTAAACAGAAACTTTTAAAGGTCATTTTCTTCCTCTGTGGAGCTTCGGACTGGTTTTGTGAGATTATCTGAGGAAGCTCCCCAGTGGAGTCACCATTATGTTATCGCTCAGGTTATCCCTAAGCTCCTGAAGGGATACGGCCGAGGTAACCACAAACCAATCTTTGGATTGCAGGTTCTAGCCCACCTGCAATTAGAGAGGGCTCTCTCTTGATGATTTAGCTTTGTTGATGATGATTTTAGGCTAGTTATTGAGTTCAATGGGTTTTGTTTATGTTTGGATGGTGTTTGAATGGAAGGAAGATGCTTTCAAGTAGAGAGGCATGCATAGAGTGATAAGTTTCAAACCATTGGGCATGGAGTCAAGGAGTAGGACCGCATGTATGCTTTCTTGATCACAAGAGGAGCGAGGAGCAAGGTAGCTACACATGAAACAACCTTCAAGCTAAAGAGATGGGGTGAAATGTAAGGAATGAGAGGCAATTAAGAATATCTCAATCAGCTTAACAGAGGGAAGGAAAATGAGCTCTATCTTGGGGCAGTTAAGAATCCTTGGATAATTGTCATACATGGTGAATTAGGGCAAATATGAGCTAGGTGGAATTCATATTTATGCCTAAAACAGATGAAAAACATAAAGAAACAACAGAAATTGAGTATAGAGTGCAATTAAACAAATACTAAGCTAATCTTTCTTTCTGCTATTTAGATGGCGATTTATGAATGGAAAACAGAGCTAAGAAGCACTTATTGAGTCATGTAATAGCACAAGAATTCCACAGTCACTCTTCAACCATTAAACACAGTAAACAATCCATTCTCCAAGCTCGTA
Source organism: Pinus taeda (assembly GCA_000404065.3). Taxonomy (NCBI): domain Eukaryota; kingdom Viridiplantae; phylum Streptophyta; class Pinopsida; order Pinales; family Pinaceae; genus Pinus; species Pinus taeda. The sequence goes on along the minus strand of APFE031651038.1, from coordinate 118,232 downwards.
AGTAGTCTTTGATTATAGAAATTATCAGATATACAGTGCAAGTCTCTGCTTAAGAAAAACATTCAACCAACAAAAACCAACCCTCTTCACATTGTTCAGGGCTGTTTTTATAGGTAAAATATCCAAAAGTATTTATTACAACCGACCTAAACAAGTCTGCAGGAAAAAGTTTTTTAAACCTAAACTTGTGCTAAAATTAAATGCAAATAAAATATCTATTGAGCTGCGCTAGAAGCAACTGGATCAAAAAGAGTTAATGTAGTGTCCTCTGTGACTTGGTGTAGTTCTTTTGCAATAACTGAGCTTTGAGCTTTGGTCCACTGATCTTATGTGAGTTTTAATGTGCAGTCACTGTGATGATGAGCTTTGAATGGTTCCTTAACTGCTTCTTGACTTTTAAGGATTTCTTTTAATGTTTTATTCGCCTCGAGCCCTCAGAAAATCTTCACTGATACTCTTCACCGCAACACTGATACACTTTGCCGCAACACTGATCTTCTCTGGCCTGAATTTTGGCTTCACATTTGCTCTGATACTCTTTGATGCCTGAATCGGGCCTCTCTCTTTATGTTGATATGCTGAAAACCATTAAATCGGGCCTTTTCTACCATTTTCGGCGCAAAAACGGCTGAGGAATCAGAATATTCCCCAAATATTTCCCAATTTGGCCCATTTCTCGTAGCGATGTGCTAGGCGCTAATCGTGCATCGAACACTGCCTCAGAATTTGAATCTGAGCCTCCTAAGATGCATTTTCGCGCTTGCGCGCCTTTATTTGGTGGATGACGTCAGCATGACGTTAGCAATGGGTCCTGGTACGGTGAATGACGTCAGCGGGGTGACATGGCAGGGTGTTGGATGGTACAGTGCCTGATATGTTTTTGCGATGTGATAGCGATAACTTAAGTGCTGCGATCTGCGATGAATTTGCAATGAAACATGTCTTAATGATAAATCATGTTTTAAACGAAATATATGAATGCATGGAGGCATGCGTCGAGGAAGCATTTTTGATGCGATATGCTCTTTTGATGTGATGGAAATGTCGCATCGGAGCAAGAGGAAGTGGCATGCATTTCGGGAACATGACTCTTGCGACCACCGATTGCTGACTTGTGATATCACATCAGTGAAAAGGGGAAAGGGCATATATATGTGGAATATAGTATTGAGATATGCTGATTTGTGAAACGGTATCGGCAGAGCATCCATCGGGGAGAACAAAAACAAGCAACATTAGCTTTGAGACCTCTGACTGATATCGTGTTAGAGGGGGCCCAAAGGGATCGGAAGAATGTTAAGGCAGTCGACAAGGGTTATTGTGATCAGAAGAAGGGTATATATGCTTTTGAAGAGTATTTGAGGCCTCGGAAGGGGTCCGATAACCTAAAAAAAGGAATTTCATGCTTTGGAAGGAGTCCATTGCATTGGAAAATGGTTTTAAAGGGGCAAAATGGGGGTTCTTGCTGTGTTTCAGGCAAACTTAGCAATTCCCAAATGTACTTATGGTTATTTTTCAACCAGGGGGGAAGGGATAAATATATAGGGGAGTTTATTAACATAGTTTTAATAGGGGATGGGGAGATAGATAGGGAGTTATATAGTAAAGTTAGTAGTTAAGATGACCATGATGAGAAAGCGCTAATGTGTGAATCTTAGGCTATTAGGGAAACAATGATTCATAAAGGGAGTATAAATATTCCTTGGGCAAAGCAGATCTTTACCAAGGTGAATGATATGTAAAATGATGAAACTAAGAGGCATCAAGCAGATCTTGATCTCTTCAGGGAAATTAGTGAGTGTTTTGGGGAATAAGGAAGAAGGGGGAAGTTAGTCATGCCTCGCTTGAATCTTTCAAATGGAAACTGCCTAATAATTGTGACTTGAAGAGATATGACACTTGAAAACATGAAATTGATCACAAACCAACATTCTGCAACCTCAAAACTACCTACCCGGCCTACTTACCTAGCATTTTTTCTTCTTTTTGGTTTGGGTTCACTTAGACTTGCAAACCCAACTTTTTCAATTTTTTTTATTTTTCTGTCTTCCTATCTACATCTACACTTATTTCTTCCAAGGGCCCATATTAAGCAGTTGGGCTCCTTTGCTTCTCTACCTATCTAGGAATCTGCCAAGATTAAGCTGTTTGGACAGATATTCATTCTCTATATTCTAAAACAGGAAATTGAAACCTAGGGAGACCAAGATTAAACTGTTTGGACCTCCCTTTAACTGAAAATTCTTCAAGAATGGAATAGCACATCAAAATTGGAACACAGCAGTAGCACCTGAAATGGCACATTCTCATGGCATCCTTCTTTGGCTTTTCTTTAGTAAATTTGGAAAATTGGAGCATGCAAAGTATGACATATTTGGCATGTAAAAATGTCAATCATGAAAGATGAGTAACCTGCTGCAGCAGGAGGCTAACACCTCCTTTACCCTAATTGTTTTTTATTCTCCCTTTCAAATAGAAGAATTCAACCATCCGAGGAGTTAGAGAAGGAAAACCAATGAAGACATCATGTGCGTTGAGGGCCTATATAAGACCCATGTTAACCATAAAACACCTTATTAAGCCCTTAGTATTGATTTTTTACTTTTTTATTGGTATATTGTTATGTCATCTAGAACATTTCATTGTACCATTTCATTATAATAGTATTCTTTGTCTCCTAAATATATACTAAGAAGACCTAGTCTTAGGATCATAAAATATTGTCCATTGCAGAAGGATGTTTCTCCTTTTAAGTGGACTATAATTATTGGTTTCTTATTATTTTTAAGGTGAAAGGTTCATAACATGTGGTATTAGACCTATGATCCTAGTGTTTTGTTTCTTTGAATGATTCATACTGACATTTTTCATATATCTTTTGGAGATGATTCAATCTATGAAATTTTGAGAATATATAGAAGGAATGTCAAGGTATATATAGTAAAACATTTACATTGTATTTCTATATAGTTTCATATATATATCATTTGGAAGCGAGGGTTTTTTAATGGTTTCGAAATTAGTTTCAAATGAGTGGTCATGAAATTTCACTATAATTTGTTTCTAGGAAACTTTAGACTATGAAATTTTTAGAAATCTAAGGAGACAAAAAAAAAGTACCATAGGTAAAAAATTCAGAATCAGATTTGAATAATGGGATATGCAACACACTACAATTTTAATTTGAGAAGAGGAAAAAAAATAGAAATTTTTGGGAAAGTTACCAGAACTTTTACTTGGCATGTCAAATTGTGGTCAAACTTATGGAATTGCAAAGAAGCCATATCATAATACTAAGATGCAAAAGATATAGATTTAGAAGGGCTCAAATTTTAGAGATATATCAAGACATAGGTTAGGCATCTAAACAGTCTACAATTAGGATTTTTAAAGGTATGTAACTTACAACTGGCATAACTTTAGATTAGAAGATATGTTTTTTGGTGATTTAAAATATGTTATAAAGAGGGAAAACATGATCAATGTTATTTACTCACATGGTTCCTAATTATGCTTCAAAAGTTACTTCAACACTTAAACCTCCAGAAAAATCATCTATGACTCATAAAGAAATAGAATATCTCTAAAACTATGTATCCAAGTTGGAAGGTCAATTGTCACATATGTAAGAAAGGATGAAGGAAAATAAGAAAGAAATGAAAAAAATCAAGCAAGAAATACAAAATTCCATGATTGAAAATAAGGAAGAAACACAAAAATCCATGGCTAAAATAACGAAGAAATAAACTAATAAAAACCATGCTATTACAAAATCTCCCTAAACGAGATATGGAGATCCAAGGAAATTGTGAACATAAGGAGAGACAAGGGTTTTGAGACTCAATCACACATGGGGAGAATCTTATCATAGTTGGAGAGCACAAACATTGAATCACAAAACCATAATTATGATTTTTAAATCCATGATCCACACTGTTAAGTTTTAAATTAGCACCAAAGAACTTCTGCATTCTAAGGATCAACATGAGCAAGTTTGATTGTAACAATTCTATAACATGGATATTCCATATCAAATGATACTTTTATCTACAACAAGTGACAACCTTATAAAAGGTAAATGTGGCATCAATGTATTTATAACAAGATCAATTTGTATGGTATCAACGGCTTTTTGAAAAGAAAATTGATTAAATTGTATCTTAGTCCATTTTTATGGAGGAATCAATAACACATTATGGGGATATTAAGATAAATACATTTTTTAGTCAATTAGTAAAATTTGGGAGAAAAGGTCCAATTATACAAAACATTCAACAATTCCAAAATTTGAGTGTTAGAGTATAGAATATTTTAGAGGATAAATTGTTAGACCTCTTTATGTGAACTTTAAAGAAAATCATCCAACATGAAGAGCATCTGCTTGAACCTAAATCTCTAGTGCACGCTTTATTCTAGCAAGGAAGTTGAAAGTAAAAATATGGATACTAGAAAATTTGTCACTAATAATAATAGATAGCATCATGCCCCCTCTCCTAAACCAACAAGGTTTATGCCTCAACAAATGGATGAAAGAAGAGAAAAGCGACTATGTTTCAACTATGATAGCAAGTATAATAAGGGGCATAAATGTGGTGAGAAGAAATTATTCTACTAGATTATGAAGATCAAGAAGGTCAAGAACTGAAATCATCACAATATCTACAGTTAGAAGGGACTACTCCAACAATATTTGGTAATGCATTACCTAGCATTGTTCTTCCACAAAACCTCAAGATAGAAGGATATATCAAAAATGAAAAGGTATATGTGTTGATTGATTTAGGTAGTACCCATAACTTCATCAGTTACAAATTCAAAAAACTTCTCAATTGCTTCGTATATCTAACATGATAATTTCAAGTAATTATTGTAGATGCAAGTACCATAAATTCTTCATGGAAGTGTGATATAAATTAGATCATTATATTTTTTTTCATCCATCTCGATGCATTTGGAGTGGAAAAAGTGGAGGAATCAGTTCACGGGACCATTTTTACCGGTGGGGCCCAATTTGGCAAAACAGGGTTTGAAACATTCCAAGAGCGTTTTGAGGCATCAAACAACTTTTTTGGGGGTAAAAATTTGTTGCTATAAAGTAGCACCTTTTCATGCTATTCTACACACATAATTCTTTCCAATGGTGCAAGAATCGCATCAATTGAAGTCTGTATGCAAAATTTATGCCACTCAGAAGTTGACCTACCTGTTTTCACACCTATAGTTCGGGAGGATGTCGCATCAGCCCCCATTATTCATGGAAAAGGGGCTAGCCACGTGTTTTTGATGTAAAAGACTCTAGAATATTTTATTTTTTAACTCTAGTTAAGAGTTGATTTAGTCAAACTTAACCACTAGTAGCCTATCGGGTTGTGTTATAACTTGGCAACTAGCAGGAAGAGGCATTCCATTCTTTTGAGTGAATTTTGTTCCATAGTTGAGAAAAGATAGCCAGGAGAGATAAGATGTAGATAAGACAGAGAGGATTTGTGCATTGTAGTAGGCCACAGGCCACGACCATTACTTCTTTGTATCTGCAACCATATTTCTAGACAGATAAAGAGAGTGAAGCGACCTCTCCTTCCAGCTGTGTTTTCTCTCAAAAGGGTTTCCTAGAGAGAATATCTTTTGTATTATGTATGTGTGAGCTTGTTTTTTCAATCTCTAGTTTTCTTCTTGATTTACTTTTACATGCACGCACTAATTACAATTAATTTTCTAGATATGGAAATTAAATAAAACTGTAATAGTGTAGAATCTCATATTTTTAATATAATATTGTCATAACTACTGTGACGAACTATCCAGTGGAATATCCACGACAATTTATGGAACATTTGGTATCAGAGAAATTTCTTTGGGAATTTTGTGGAGATTGCATGGATCTAGATCAGCAAGGCCGAAAATTGTAAAACCCTAATCATGGGCGACGAATCTTTAAACAAACCTCGTGATCCTACAAAGATGAGGATTTCGTGGCTCAAATAACAAGTTGCGGATATAAACCACAATGTAAACATCCTCATGGAGGCCGTAAGGAATAAGGTAGGGATATTTGGAGAAGAAGGGGTTTCGAATGAAGAGGACAAATAAGAAGGGGGATCGGGAGATCGAGAAGATGCAGATAACCAACCAAAGAAGGAACCCGAAAAAGATCAACCCAATTCAAGTATCGTGAACCAATCCTTGTTTAAAGTGGAAGTAAAAGTTGATATCAATTCATACCATGGTGAGATCGATGCTCTGAATATGAACCACTAGTTTCACCAACTAGAAGTTTATTCTAGTGATCATCAGATCGAGGAAGGGCAGAATATCTCATTCGCTCGATTGAAATTGGAGGGTCATGCACTAACTTGGTGGGAGAGCCACAAAAAAACCCTAAGGTTTGAACGAGAGCCTCTAGTGACTAAGTGGGAGGATTTAAAAACCCTCATTAAATCAAAATTTTATCCCATTGGGTATGTGGAATACCAGTGGATCCAGTGGCACTACTTTAGGAGAAATTCAGGCCAAAGTGTGCAGGAGTACACCACAAAAGTTAGAAAAATGGCTATATTGTTGTGTATCTCTCCAAAGAACCCAAATGTACTCCTCAAGTATTTGGGAGGTCTACACAGTGATCTGTGTGAGCAAGTGATGTTGTTCAAGCCCAAAATGGTAGACAAGGCTTGTGTAAAGGAAGAGGTGGATCAAAGCAAAAAGAGAAAAAGACGCTTCTAAGGAGGGGAAGAAGAAGAAAAAAGGGGGAAAAGATAAAAAGACCACATCCAAAACACACCAGTGCAAAGATCCTAGCAACCACTACAACCACTACAACATTGATGGCCATACTGAGGAGAAGTGTTGGAAATTGCATCCAGAGCTAAACCTGGAGAATAAGAAGAAATATAATAATAAGAAGAATCTCATGGCCACTAATTTGAACAACCAAGTTGAAAGTAGGTCAAATGTGGATAAGAAGATCATATGTACATCAGTGCAGAATGAGGTGAATCTGAGTAGCCTTTAGCAACAAGAAGAGAAATAAATGACCAAACTCTTCCATGTAAATATATAGGTCAACAAGACAAATATTGATGCTCTGATTGACTTAGGATTGCAGAAAAATCTCATTGCAGAAGATCTAGTCAAGAAGTTGGACTTGGAAGTTTGTGATCATCCAAACCTATATCCATTGGGATGGGTACATAAGGATGCAGAGCTAAAGGTAACAAAACAATGTAAAATTATATTTTCTATCAGTGTTGCTTCTATTGATGAAGTAGATATGGATGTGGTTCCCCTTGATGTATGTGGAGTCATGTTTGGGAGTCCGTACACGTACATGTGCGATGCAATATTCATGAGGAGAGCTAACCAGTACCAACTCATAAAGGATGGAAAATTAGTCATCATCAATGCACACAAAGGCAAGTTGAAATTTTCACTAGTAAGTGCCAACCAAGCTAAGAAATTGATCATTTCCAACAAGAATAATGTTTTATTGTTTTTAAGAGAAAATCAGTCTATAGAGGAGTCAATTAGAGGCAAGGCATCTCTAGAGGGGTTTAATAAGAAAAAAACATCAATTGGAGGAGTTGGTACAAGAATACAAGGACGTTTTTTGAGAGCCTAACGGGATACCCCCTAAGAGAGAAGTGGAGCACAATATCTAGGTATTACTAGAATCCTCATTTCCAAATATTGGGTTGTACAGACAAGATGTTATAGAAGCAACTGAGGTGAAGAAACGGTTGTAGTAGCTGCTGGAACATGGAGTCATTTGATCGAGTACATCACCATGTGGGTCACCCATCATCATTGTGCCAAATAAGGATAGGACTTGGCAGATGTGTATAGATTACAAGGCGTTGAATAAAATCATGCTTAAAAACAGATACCCCCTACCTAGGATAGACAATTTGCTAAATCAGTTGCAGCAAGCAAAGTATTTCACTAAGATGGACTTGAAGTCTGGATATCACTAGGTTCGATTCAAATAAGAAGATACATGGAAGAACACTTTCAAAACCATGCAAGGTTTGTATGAGTGGTTAGTTATGCCATTTGGCCTATGTAACATGTATGAGATTAATGAATGATGTAATGTGCCCTTTAATAGATTCATTTGTTATTGTCTATTTGGATGATATATTGGTATATAGTGCTACCTGGGAGGAGAATATTTCAAATTTGACACAAGTGCTGGAAACATTGAAGAAGCACTAGTTGCTAGAAAATCTCAAGAAGTGTGAGTTTGTGCAAAAGTCCTTGTGTATTTGGGATATGTGATTGGTGGAGGAGAATTGAAGAAGATCCTTCCAAGATGGAGGCCGTCATGAAATGGTCAGTGCCAACTAATGTTACTAAGGTTAGGAGTTTCATTGGAGCAACACAGTACCTAAGGAAACTCATAGCCTCGTTTTCAGTGGTAGTAGCACTACTCCACGCCGTAATAGCAAGTGGCAAGAGTTTCCAGTGGGGAAAAGGGTAGTAGAATGCTTTCGATGAGTTAAATAAGAAGATTAGTGAAGCACAAGTTCTGGCATTACCAAACTTGCAATGACCCTTTGAAGTGGAGATAGATGTGAGTGGTTATGTTATAGTAGATATCTTGATGCAAGGAGGAAGGCCCATTTTCTACCATTCTGAAGTATTTCATGGGGCAGTTCTTAACTACCCTACCTATGATAAGGATCTCTATGCCATCGTGCAAGTTGTGGAGAAGTAGAATCACTATCCGATGGGAAAGGAGACAATAATCCACATAGATCACCAACCGTTATAGTACCTACAGGCCCAAAATAAGATACAACAAACCAAGAATTTCAAGTGGATGGGGTTTTTACAGTAGTTTCATTTAGTGATCAACTATAAGAAGGGCAACACAAACAAGTTGGTTGATATGCTTTCAAGGCCACCCAAATCAAATATTACAAATTTAGGGACTCTTATGCAGATGGAGTCATTCACCCATGATGCATACATAGAGGCATATTTAGAAGATGAGGACTTCAAGGAGGTGTATCAGCAGTTGTAGATTTAGAGTCATGTGCACGATGGCGACAACACCATTGAATACCATCTCTAGGATGGGTTACTCTATAGGATGGATAAGCTATGTGTTCCTAAAGGTGAGTGTTTGCAGTTGATTGGAGAGGCTCACACCTCCAAGGTTGCAGGGCACTTTGGTGTAGGGAAGGTCGTGGCTAACTTGCAGAGGTATGTGTATTGGCCCAAGATGCAAGAACAAGTAGCTAGGTTCATAAGATGATGTATGCTTTGTTGTACCAGCAAGCCTAGAAACAAGAAATAGGGTCTGTATCATACCTCACTTGTACCTACTTGTCCTTGGGAAAGCATTTCCATGGACTTTGTGGGAGTTTTACCAACAACCAGGAAGGGACATGACTACTTGTTCGTGGTAGTTGATAGGTTCAACAAGATGTGTGTTCTGATGCCATGTAAAAATACCATCAAGAGACAAGAAGCAGAAAACTTGTTCTTTGGATAGGTTTAGATACACTTTGGGATGCCAAGAAGCATCATTTTAGATAGGGATACAAGATTTATCAGTGCATTTTGGACTACATTGTGGGAGAAGATGGATACAAACTTGAAGAGATCTACAACATTCCATCCATAGACATATGGGCAGACAGAAGTAGTCAATAGGACTTTGGTGTAGCTTCTGAGGGGTTACAACCAGAAGCATCCGAAGACTTGGGATGAAAATATGGTATATATACAACATTATTATAATAGAGCGGTCCACACTTCTACAGGAAATTCCCCATTTGAATCTTTTTTTGTATATTTTCCACCTTCACCTTTGGATATTTCATATGGGCAGCAAGGAAGAGTGAAGGATGAAATTATAGGAGATGCTTTGAGGGCTGAAAAAATTATAGAGAAGATCAAGCATATCCATCTACAGGTACATGAAACACTACAAAAGTCATAGGTGAAGTAGAAGGCCAGCCATGATCAACACAGAACAAAGAAATCATTCAAGGTGCGAGATAGAGTATGGCTACAGTTTAACAAGGAGAGGTTGCAAGAGCTTAGTAAGAAAATCAAGGCTCTAAGGTATGGTCCCTTTGAGATGCTGGAAAATGTGGGTGATAATGCCTATCGACTCAGTTTACCACCATATATGCGCATTTACTCAGTTGTAAAAGTAGATAATTTGAAACTCTATGAGCCTTCCATGCTAGATTAGGAAGAGAAATAGGTCCTACCTTCTATGGAGGATTTGGCACCAAACGCTCATGCAGAGTTGACAGAAGATACAGTTTTGCAGAAGAGGTCCAGAACTACAGGACAAGGGCAACAAGACCTTTGGCATCTTGGTTTGAAGGGACAACATCTAGATGTTTATGGGAAAACTAGTGTCTTTTCAATCTACTAGTCCCACTAAGACGGGTAGCTATCTTAGAAACAAACAATTCAAAGCACTTCAAGATTTCCTTTATGTATGATAGATAAGAGAGAAGCAAAGAGGACCAACCTATATCTTCTGCTTGGATCCTTGCTTGTTTCCTCTCTCCCTTGATAGAGCTTGCCAGTCTTCTCCTACTTGTCCTGCTTTAGAGAATACCCGTGGAGGCAAAACAACAAAACACTACCAAAGCATCTAGATCTATGATATCATAAACAATGCAGAATCAAAAATACATTAACCATACAATTGCATCTACAAATAACAAGATTCACAAATACATGATTATATGGAGGAAAAATCAAAGAACTTTATTGATAGTAGAAATAGAACAGAGGATTACAAACCAGTTGTCTGATCCAGCATCATCCTCCCAGCATGAAAGCCCTCTTCATCTCATGAAAAGCAAGATCACCCAACAATACAATGTTTCTTCTCAAAGATAAACCATCAACACTTCCTTACAAATTACAAAATTCCAGCCTCTAGATCTCTCAGATGAGAGATCCATTTATAGATATTTTCAGAGGGGTGAGGAAGCTTCTAGGTTTTTTATTAGTGTCATTTCACTGATAGTTCTTGGTTCCACTTGGAGATTTCATTGATCTCTTACTCATCCCTGGGCGAATTCAGAGAGGCAAGTGTCATATGAGAAGTTTCTAGAAGATTCTTTGGGTTTCCACTTAGTAAACTGTCTCTACCATTTGTCTACTCTCGCTCATCACACCCTACAGAAGGCCCTTTCAGTATGCATTGCACCTTGACCAAGGAGAAGTCAGTATGGTCCAGTTTTGGTCAATTCTGAGTGGTTTTTTAGGTGGAACATCTGGGAAATGATGTAATCAGTTGACCATGATTATTTAGGGTGTGAAACAACACTTTTAGGGGTTTAAAATCCCTTGGTTTATCGACATATGTGATTGGGGTCAAAATATGTCTATAACAGTTGCCCCCTAAAGGATGAGGTCGTAAGTCTTTTGATGTCGAGTGAAATGCTTTATCATGAGGATCCAAGGTATTCAAACTGGAAGGTGACTTGTATAAAATACAATACAATACAATACATCATCTTCATGTTATTTTCATGATTTATGTGAGGTGGGCATTCCCATGCTCAGCTTTATAAATTCATTTTCATGTACATAGGAAAAATAATCATCCGCTACTGCAGACTAGTGATTCTTGTAAAGCCATCATCCCTTAGCTTGGATGATCATCTGTGTAGCTATTGTGTACATTTGATGTCTTTATCTTCCTAAATATATCACAGCTCGAATGGATGAAACTAGATCCGGGGTCTTCGAAATCGTTCAATCTTTGCTCGATGTACAAGTCGATCCATGTGAAAAGATGTTCTGAAGTCGAACATGGAAAGACATCGCCTGATTACCATCCAATGATGTAAGTTGTTAACAGGCATGAGAGGAGTCATCGATAATGATAATGACCCTAAAAGTATTACAGTACAATTCCCGTTGTGTGAATATAGGATCTGATGTTGAACACCTCGCAAAATCTTTCGGTTGAAAGCCATTGATGTAAACCTGTTGCCAGAAGTGAGAAACTTGCCATTGAGGCATGCAAGCTTCAAAGTACTGAAAGGGTTGTTCCAAAGTCAACTTCTTGGATAATGAGCTAATGTCGATAAGAAGTGACCCGTCGTAGGAGGGCCTTAATGAATCCCACATCTACGACATGAGATGAAGCAAATGATTTTCTGGAGGTGAAAACGATCTAATGATACAAGGTTCAGGAATGAAAGTTATGAAAAATGGAGGGTGAAGGTATTGCAGTGGATGAGGTGTTAGCTAGGTGGTGAATTCTTTGAATGACTTGTCTTGAACATATCGGTGACATTGAGATGGATTGGTAGCGTTAACCCCAAAAATGGATGGTACGGAGGACCAATGGTGATGTGACAAGTGAATGGAATAACCCAACCCGACTCAATCATGGTGATGGAGTGAAAGTGTCATGTTCAAGAGTGACCTGCTACCAATGAAGTTCTTCAAGTTTTCTTCCCTTTTTCCCCAGTCATTGTTGACCAGTACCTCTTTATTTTTTTCAAGCTTGAGGAGGATAATATGCTTGTTCTATAATTTTCCCTTCGGGCAAACCTATCGCTATGTTTTAGCGAGCCTAGCAATAGTGAAACTCGCTCTTGTCTGGATGGACAAGTTTGTTGCTATTGTTTTAACAAGTTTAACAAAAAATATAACTCGATCCTTTTCATGTTTAGAGAGTTTGAAAAGAGACAAAAAGGAAACTCCAACAGTCCTTTTTCATGGCATAATCCCTTAAGTCCGAAAAAGTATAAAATAATACGAAAGGGATGACTTTTCAATAGCTTTAGCAAGCCGAAAAAGATAATCACTTGATATTTTTGTGGAATGATCCCTCAGGTCCAAAAATATTAAAATGTAGAGGAGGGATGGCGCTTCCCCTTACTTTAACGAGCTAGAAAGGCCAGTAGCTCGGCAATCTTTTCATACTTTATGAGTTTAAAAAGAACTTAAAATAGACTTGTTTTTTAGGAACGAGTGATGTTTTCAGGTAGCAACTGGTTCCAGGTAAGTTTGGAACTTCTCAAACACAACCATGTAACAAGGGTGGCTAATAGAAGCACTCGTCGCAACTGTTCCTCAAAAAGGTAAACAATCAAGTGGAAGCATATGATCGGCCAAAAGAATGGAGGTGATGGTAAGAACACAACCAAGGCTCAAAAGATTGATAGCAAGGCAATCACAAAGGTTATTTACTGAGGGTGGATTCATTTTTTAATGAGCTTGAATCAAAAGAAACTATGCTCAGTGGCGGGTTTATTTTTTAACAAGCTTGAACCATGCAGAAACATTGCTCATGCCAGTCGTTTTAAAGATGTCTCTCATTAATAGGTTCATTTTTTAGTGAGCTTGCACCATGCGAAACCTTGCTTATTTCCTTTTCATGTAGGCTAGAAATGACCAAACTACAGAGTTAACTACACTAAGAGTTAATGAACTACTGAGGTTAGGTAGGATAGTTTTTTCTTTCTCCTAGATAAAACATTTCTTTTACTTTGTCTACGAGCCGCCGACAAAGGTGAATGGTGGACCAGACCAATCACCTAACCTAAGCAGATGAACTAAAAGCTATGTTAAAACACTACAAGGTTAGAATTAAACTGGTCATTTTTCACTTGCATAAAAAGGTTTGCATGCCCCCAGGTGTTGAGAAAACGAGGATTTCCAGGTTACCTTACGGAAGTCCTTGCATTTAAGCAGGATTGTTTCGTCTGCTGAGCAGACAAGACACTTCCTTGGCTCTGTCCATCAAAATAGAAAAAGGTGACTAGTGTGTGCTTCCAATCACATAATGTGCGAGGAGATAAATGTTTCAGACTGATCCCATATCCTACATGGAAATGGTGTTTCAGATCGATCATATACCCTACAAGGAAATATGTTTTTTCAATTGGGTTTGCCTGCTGATGCAGACAAGGGTGCATGCCCCCTAAGCTTCATTACATTCACCGAACTACTCACGGTAATTAGGTGGATGAATTGGAGGTTGAAGAGACATTCTTGATGTAAAGATACCATTTAGTGATGATGTTTGACACGTAGTTGTGTTTGAACTGGGAAATGAAAGTTGATCGATGAGTTGCACCATTCTACCTTCAAATGGGAAACACATCACTCGAAAGAGTGTCAAAACAATAGCTCCCATGTTGTAAACGTAGTCACGTCCAAGGAGTAGATTTTAATCTAGTGGCCCTTGGACTACCAGCATGTTCAAGTAAACGGTTTTCCTTTTCAAAGTTATGGGCAACTTTGGAAGGATCCATAATGGTCAATTGATTCCTTCGTTGAAGCCTGACAAATTTTTATTCTTAGGCACAAGTGGTGGTGAACCAAGTGCTTTCCAAGAAGTTGAGGAAAGGATACTCACAGAAGCCCCTTCATCTATGATAGTGCTAGACATGATTATTTTGTAAACTTGTACTATGATTCGGAATGGTACATTAGATGGAAGGCGGGGTCCCACTAGTTGATTCCAATCTAAGGAAACGACTAGATTGCTTGGAGGGGGGACTGAATAAATGGCTGGATGAATCTCTTGAAATGGGAAACTTTCCTCCTATTGTAAAGGAACGGGTAGATTTCCCCCATGTTCATCAGACTCTGTGTTAACAAAAAGAATTTGAATGGTGTCATTCTCATTCTCCTTGGAAATTGTATCATCTAAAGGTGGACCTTCTGAAGGCAAGACTGGGTTGGCTACCATCTTGACCTGTTGACTTTGGTCCAGTATGGACTCAAAGGTTTTATCTTCAACGATAGGTGTTTCGATTGAAAACTAAGGTATGTCAGTCAGATTTTCAACTAGCGATGGACTTTGCAAGAGTTTCTTGTATCCAGGCAGAAGTCGCTACGGTGAAGCAGGACAATTATCCAAGAAACTTTTGGCTTCATCTAGAAAAGGACAATGGTGAAGGGCATGATCGCCTTCACACAACCTACAAGGAAATCTGAACTTTCTGTTTTGTCCATTGACTTCATTTTCACTAGTTGATGGTGTGCTCTCAACATGATCGACAGAGGTTGATGACACCGGATGGTGCAAGCGGGGAGACCAGTCTCTCAAGATCCGTGGAATGCAAGGGCAATCTCGATGAAAGTGGTTTATGCTACAAATTATGTATGGAGATTTGGGTTTGGAAGGTTCGGTGTTCAAATTTTTGTCGGATGATGCATGGTTTCCCCCTTGCTTGACTGACTTCTTCTTCTTCTTGTCCTTCCCTTTCTTCTTCTTCTCAATTACTTGGTTTTTAGTATCACTAGTTTCACCAAGCGAAGAGGAAGAAGGAGAGGGAGAAACAAATGAAGTAGAAGGTGAGGGAGAAACTCCAGTATCATCTGGTTGCTGATTCGATTGTTGAGGAATTACGGTGTTTTGAAGGACAGAGGTTGAGAATAGTCATACCGGTAGGCCAATTGTGATTCCTGGAAGGGACAGTGTAGCCATATATGGAGCACCAATATCTCCCCAAGAAGAGAAGCGACTAGGATTTCCCCCAAGGGAAAAGCCTTGATTGATGGACTCCATTACCTCAACCTAATATCAATGAAGGAAAGGGGATGTTATTTCGAAATAAATAAATTTTATGACGCTTTGACACAACTTTGATTTTTCAATTTTTAAGAGTTAAGAAAAAGCTAAAGATGACTGTAGTCGCCTTCGATTTTTAATGAGCTTGAAGTGACAAGTTCTCAGATGGACCTTTTCTTTTAAGAAGTTGAAAAGGAACGAAAGTGACTACTCTGGAAATCTAGACAAAGGGATTACCAAACCAATCGCAAAACTACAATATACACCTTGGTGGTAAATTAAAGAGAAATTACCAAGGATTTTACGTACGGCAGTCAATCTTCCCGAAAGTTGTGTTCAGTGCATTGCAATTGATAGGGTGGAAAACATGACTTCCTAAGGATAACGGATATCACCCTATTGTGGTCTCCCAATATATACTCAACGGTACAGGGAGCACAAGTCCGTACTGGCACTTGTCATATCAAAGAGGAGGAATCACCCAACCTTCGATGAAAACGATAGTTACCAAGTTTTACGACGCCGGAATATGTCTCTAGGCTAGACTTCTAGATGTTGTGCGTTAGGTTCCAAAGCGTTTTTATGTTCATTGAGTTTTATTTTAGAGTTGATATTTTTAGAAGTTTGTCTTTCAAGGTTTGCCGCTTGATGTAGATGTAAAATTCCTAAATGTGCAATCTAAAATGATAAAAAGTCATTTGTTTTCTTTTAGCAATGAAAATCCTAGCTACTAAGGAAAGAAGAGTACGATTCTTTCAACAAAGAGTAGAGAGCACACACTAAATGCACTTTTCCTAAATCATTTTCCACATGAAATATAAATTCAAATGGACATGCATGTATTTGTTTTTCCGTTTCCTTAATGTGAGAATGCCAAAAAGAAAACTAAGTACAGATCTGAACTATTTTCTTCAACGTGACACCTTAATGATTTCTTTTCAAAACAAAAGGAAGACTAACAGGACACTTTCAATTTCAAATGGAAAACTGCTTTCGACACTTCAAATATTGATAATTCGAATTAAATAAAATGGCAAAAGTACAATCGACTATCTAGAAGAGGAAGAATTTATGACACTCTTCTTTTTGACTCAAAATGACAGTTACAACACTTATTTTCATCAAAAACGACAGTTCGATTAGGCTACTCTTGACAAAGGAGGACTGCAAATGATGAAAAATACATTAAAAAATTTCACAAATCCTGATCAATGGAGGTTGAATAATGTGAAGGAAGATGGCTTCATCAATGATATATTTATCATAAGCAGCAAAACTACTGAATAGAGCTGAAAACAAGGAAGAAAAAAACAAATTCCAGAGAGGGAAACAGTATCATTCAGTCATCGCACCTGTCCTTAAGGGAAACAGGGATGCATCTCACCTGCAACACATGGGAGGTGCGATGCATCCAGGTTGCCAGTTAGAGACAATGCGATGGACCAGGGAACGAAACTAAGCTAAGTTTTTTCTCAAAATTTGCAGTTAAGTTCATTGATTTAGGCTAATTTATGATATATAGTAAAAAAAAAGTATAAGGGTATGATCTTATGAGGTTATTGAGCTACCACAAGGGCACTTAGGATGTTTCCAAGTCAAATGTTTAGTTCATAAACCAACCCAGAGATTGACTAAAGTAGCGTTGATTTACTTTGCACTTTCATAGCAAGAGCAGTTCGAAGGCTAGCTAGCTTAACTTCAGGCTCCGTCTGTAGTTTATAAAGTAAACAACAGTAACAAACAAACAAACTATTCGATCCCCAGCGAAGTTGTCATTTTGTTTCTGATAAAACTAGTGTTTTTGTGATCTGTTAGTCCCACTAAGATGGGTATCTATCTTAGAAACAACCAATTCAAAGCGCTTCAAGATTTCCTTTATGTATGATAGATAAGAGAGAAGCAAAGAGGACCAACTTGTATCTTTCACTTGGCACCTTGCTTGTTTCATCTCTCCCTTGATCGAGCTTGCCAGTCTTCTCCTACTTGTCCTACTTTAGAGAATACCTATGGAGGAAAAACAATAAAACACTATCAAAGCATCTCTTATCTATGATATCATAAACAATGCAAAATCAACAATACATTAACCATACAATTACATCTACAAATAACAAGATTCACAAATACACGATTATATGGAGGAAAACTCAAAGAAATTTATTGATAGTAGAAATAGAAGAGAGGATTACAACCCATCTATCTGATCCAGCATCATCCTCCCAGCATGAAAGCCTTCTTCACCTCATGAAAAGCAAGATAACCCAACAATACAATGTTTCTTCTCAAAGAGAAACCAATAGCACTTCCTTACAAATTACAAAATTCTAGCCTCTAGATCTCTTAGATGAGGGATCCATTTATAGATATTTGCAAAGGGGTGATTCAGCTTCTAGGTTTTTGATTAGTGTCATTTCACTGATATTTCTTGGTTCCACTTGGAGATTTCATTGATCTCTTACTCACCCCTGGGCAAATTCAGAGAGGCAAGTGTCATATGAGAAGTTTCTAGAAGATTCTCTGGGTTTCCACTTAGTAAATTGTCTCTGCCATTTGTCTACTCTCACTCATCGCACCCTACAAAAGGCATTTTCGGTATGCATCACACCTCTTATGTGTAGCAGATGAGTTGCATCACACCTTGACCAAGGAGCAGTCAGTATGGTCCAGTTTTGGCCAGTTCTGAGTGGTTTTTTAGGTGGAACTTCTAGGAAATGATGTAATCAGTTGATAATGATTCTTTAGGGTGTGAAACAACACTTTTAGGGGTTTAAGAGCCCTTAGTTTATCAACATATTTGATTGGGGTTGCAGTGCCCAAATATGTCTATAACACTAGGCAAAGCTAAATGTTACACCAAAAAGAAGGTGGAGGAAAATTTTCCTCACCTCATTCAGTAAAATCTTTTGGGGACTAAAAGCCTCCCAAAAACTAGGAGGTGTGATCCGAATTGGATCATTATATTGCTTGTCATCCATCTCGATGAATTTGGAGTGGAAAAATTGAAGGAATCAGCTCACGAGACCATTTTACTGGTAGGACCCAGTTTGGCAAAACGAGGTTTGAAACCTTCTAGGAGCATTTTGAGGCATCAAAGAACATTTTATAGGGGTAAAATTTTTATGCTTTATTGCAGCACCCTTTCATGCTATCCTAAACATAGAAATATTTTCAACGATTGAAGAATCACATCAATTGGAGTCTGTATGCAAAATTTATGCCACTCAGAAGTTGACCTTCCTATTTTCACACCTATAGTTCGGAAGGATGTCACGTCAGCCCCCATTATTCATGGAAAAGGGGCTAGCCACATGTTTTTGATGTAAAAAACTATAGAAGAGTCTATTTTGTTACTCTAGTTAAGAGTTTATGTAGTCAAACGTAACCACTAGTAGGCTATTGGGTTGTGTTATACCCGAGCCACTAGGAGGAAAAGGCATTCCATTATTTTGACAGCATTTTGTTCCATAGTTGAGAAAAGATAGCTAGGAGAGATAGGAGGTAGAGCACACAGAGAGGATTTGTGCACTGTAGAAGCCTACGGGCCACATACATTACTTCTTTGTATCTGTAGCCATATTTCCAAACAGAGTAAGAGAGCAAAGCGGCCTCACCTTCCAACTGCGTTTTCTCCTGAAAGGGTTTCCCAGAGTGCATATCATGTATGTTATGTGTGTGTGAGTTTATTTTTTCGTTCTCTACTTTTCTTCTTCATTTACTTTTACATGCATGCACTAATTACAATTAATTTTACAGATCTAGAAATTAAATAAAATTGTAATAATGTAGAATCTCAGATTTTTAATATAATATTATCATATATGTTGTAGTGAACTGTCTAGTGGAATATCCATGGAAGTTTACAAATCAAAGTGCCATACTATTAAGTTGAATATGGGGAAATGTTTATTGGATAGTCCCATGATTATCATCCAAATGGGTTTTGTAAATGTTGTATTAAGGGTCCAATGATTACAATCATTGGAAATAGTGACCCTTAATTTCAAGATATTTTCATGAGAGTTACCTCGGAAGGAAAGGAAAGTAAGCTTGGGTTATCCAAGTGAAACCCTCTAAAGTAACAAACTCTAATAGAATGACTAAATTACTAAAAGATGGACACCATGGTTTAACTCCATAATCTTTTTCATCAAATGTTCAAACATCTATATCCTCTAATGTCACTCCAAAAAGTTACCAACAGTCATTCCAATAAATTTTTAGAGACACCTTAGGGTCTTCCACCTACTTGAGATCATGACATGCTATTCATATGCAACCTAGAAGTGTTCCACCTAAAATTATGCCTTATAGATTGTTATGCTCTTAACCTGCAAGACGATACCAGAATACCAAATATGTAAAGAAATATACCCATAACATAGAACAATGAGAAATAATAGCAAGTATTTTATTATTCAGAAAGCAATGTTCACTTGCCTCTTCGAGGGGGCAACCTCCAATAGAGCAGAGCTCGATTACAAAATAAAACACAATGCTACTCGAGGGGAGTCTCTATCCTTTATATAGGATTCATACATGCAATAGCATGGGGCAATACCATGGCTCTTATTAATAACATCTATCTAATACCATGGCTCATTTGCAACTAATTGTGATCCCTTCATTAAATGCAGGTTAACCACTTACAATTATTAATATGGGCTTTATTGACTCTTTACTGAACTATAACTATAACTCGATCATATTACATAAATAAGGGGGTTAGGGTGGGACCCTAACATAGATATTCATATTCATAGAAGAGTGGGAATGAGTGTATCATTCAAGAAATGTTAAAAAATGGCATCATTTAACCTAGCTAGAGTGCTTTGTCTTCACTAGTGGTGATGATTATAGAAAAGGATGGTTCATGGTGTATGTTTCTAAGTCATTGAAAACTCTACAAAATGACAATCAAAGATAAGTTTCCTATTCCTATCGTTGATGACTTATTAGACAAATGTTATGGAGGAATTTTCTTTACTAAGTTGGATCTCTATTCTAGATATTGTCAAATTGGAATGAGGTAAGAAGACATTTCCAAAACATCCTTGAGAACACATCAGAAGGTCATTATGAGTTGTTGTTATGTTGATAAATCAATATGCTAGTAGATTAGGGTTGATTCCTCTTACTTGATAATTAAAAATGAATGTTGGTTGGTTTTTATTACTTTTGTTATGTCTTCTTCATCAATCAATTACCAAAATATAAAGTGTGTGAATATCACAAAAGACAAATAACACAAATATGTAGGCTCCAAGCTAGGGAAAAACCCCACAAGGGGGAAACCAAAACAATTTTTTTTCTTATAGAAACAGATCAAAGTGAGATATCCAAGACCTAGAATATCAAAGTGAGATATCCAAGACCTCCAAAAAGAACCAAGTCATCTCTCCTTAAAATATGCTCCAACCATGTCAAAGTCCACAAAATTCAACACTAGTCAAACCTTATCAAATCTAGTCAAACACATAAATTCAGACCTACAACTTCACAAAGTTTCCTCAGCACCATCGCACGTGTGAATAGAAATAAGCCAAAAATGTGAGTTTTTGTCTCTCCTTTGATTCTTCTTCTCTCCCCTTTGGCTTAATTATTATTCTTCTTCTATTTGGCATATAAATAGATTTGTGTGATGAGGTCGAAGTGTCTTCTATTTATAGTTTTCCAGGAGGTCAAATAGGTGCTTCTTCTAGGACAACTTGTCTAAGCAGGGTTGGCTTGGCCTTGTGAGTGAAAAATTGACTCTTTTGACTCAAAATAAAATATTTATATTTTCTTACAAATAGTCCAAATGGGACTTTAACTCAAGTACATTTGTTTGACTCATGATAAATTTTCTTTGGGCTCAATAAACCATAGAAGCATGAATAACATGCTTTGACTAATGAAAATAACAATAATAATTTATTTTTATTCTTTTTTATTTTACATGAAATGCATATTGATACAAGTACAATGATAATCATGAAGACCAAACCTAATTAAATTTTCAACACTCCCTCTTAATTAGGGAGGTATTCTTAATGACACAATTGAATATTAGGTTACTCTTAAGTTGAAATATTCTCATAAGAAGAGTTCAGATTGATAAGCATCATCATCATCATAATCAACATTGTCAAACATAACAAGGCCTTGACTGACAAGCTCTATCTCTCCACTAAATCAGAGAACAATGTTCGGAGGCCTAAATTTGGACACTACCACTGCCTCTCTCTAGGCACATACCCCATTTGGATCTTCACTAGGTATACCCTCACAAGTCTATTCTTATCTTCGATACACTATCATCAAATAATATCGGTCCTCAAGATTATTCTTATCTTGGATACCTTATCCTCAAAGACTATCAATCCTTGAGACTACTCCTATTTTGGATACCATTCCTCAAGGAGTATTAGTCACAGATGTTTTTCCAATCCTCCATTATCCTTACCAGTACCTTCATTAGGCTTACGACTATTAGTCCTAGACATAGTGCATGATACATGGAGACTACAATTTCCACCCTCACTCCATCTCAACCAAGAATGAAATGAGCGCAAGCTTGTCTCCCAAATAATAAAATTCTTGTTAAGAAGAGTCTTCATCAATATGTCAACTACTTGTTTGTTAGTGGAGATGTATTGTAGCTTCATGTCCCCATATTGGACCAAAATTTAGATGTAGTGGTACTTATTATTGATGAGCTTCATCCTAACATGGAAAATTTGATCCTCTATCAACCTTATGCAGCTCTGATTATCACAACCTATGATTGTAGGGTTCGACAATCCTTCAAATAAATATGTAAGCAACTTTTGGAGCTAAACAAAATTTTGACCAACTTCCTTGGTTCCTATATATTTAGTTTCAACACTACTCAATGCCACATAATATTTTTTACTTATTATCCATGAAATCATAGAGGATCCCAAACTAGAACATCCACCTGTAGTACTCTTTCCATCTACATCATTGCCTGCCCAATCTAAATCTATGTAGCCCAATAACTAAATCTTGTTACCTCCAATGTATCTTAGATAATGATGTATATTCCCATGGAGATATCTCAAAATATGTTTAGTTGTAATACAATAATCATGCCTTGGCTCCATGTGAAATTGGCTATGAGTGTTTATTGCAAAACATATATTTGGTTAGGTGTTTACAAGGTACATTAAGGAGCCAATTAACTATCAGTAGGATGTAGGATAAAAAAGGCTTGAATATGAATTCCTTAACTTTTTG
The DNA here is from genome assembly GCA_000404065.3 of Pinus taeda. Taxonomy (NCBI): domain Eukaryota; kingdom Viridiplantae; phylum Streptophyta; class Pinopsida; order Pinales; family Pinaceae; genus Pinus; species Pinus taeda. Next base: position 95,485 of record APFE031651038.1, on the reverse strand, counting down.
AAATTTTTGAGCATGGGAGATGTCATAGGTTTATTATCCATCGTACCAATTTTCTACAAAATCTTCATCACATATTTTCCTTAACCAAGATCGATCTCACCAGGTTTCTGCCAAACTTCTAGTCCCAAGTAGTAGTGCATTAGTCCAAGGTCATTCAAATTCAGCTACTAGTTACTTCTTTCATTCTTGAATATGATTCACAACATTTTTTATTAGTAAATCATCCACATAGAGTAGTATGATCATGGGTTCATTCTTTACCACCTCAATGTAGAGATTAGGATCTGCAAAAATTTTGACGAAACCAAGTCATAGTAGATAAGCTTCCATCCTAATATACCATGCTCTAAGGGATTTGTTCAATCCATATAAATCCTTCTTCAAATTGCAAACATGTGTTTCCCCACCATGAACTTCGAATCCCTATGGTTTCTCAATGTAGACTTATTCATTAATTGTTCCATTTAGAAAGGTTGTTTTTACATCCATTTGATGAATGTTCCATCCCATAGTGGCTAAAATAGAACAGAGTGACCCAATGGTTGTATATATGGTTGTTGGAGCAAAAGTTTATTCTTAGTTTGTTCCTTCTTTTTGAGAGAATCCTCTTTCCACAAATCTTGCTTTATACTTGTTCGTACTTCCATCAACTACATGCTTGATTTTGTACACCCATTTTGAAGTTACAACTGATTTGTCTTTAGGTCTAGGAACAATTTCGTAAACATCATTCTTAATTATATATTGGTTTTCTTCTTGCATTTTTTTCTTCCATTCTTGATGTTTGTCTACCTTTTTTATGAGCCCCAACATTGCAAGAAGAATATTGCAACTCCTAGGGCTACCAACTTAAATTATCAACCCGGGGTTTGTACAAACTTAAGAGGGGTTGGCACTATATGTGCAGTAGACACCTTCCTCTTCCTAATATGACTTCCTTTTATGCAAGTGAAAGAAGGAACTGAAACAACTTCAAATGAGCAAATGTCTAAGTAAGCCTCCAATCCTAAGTTGCAAAAAAGTAAATAACCATAAGAAAATCTATTCCACTTTTGTTGAAAGGTAAATGGCAGAAATGAAATCTATTCCATTTGAAAAAATGTAAAGCATAATGACAAGTAAGTAAATCTAATATATATTTTTGAAATTAAATGGAATTAAAGTAAATCTATTCTATTTTGAATGAAAGGAAAGTCATAGATTACTCTTACAAAAAAGAAATTACCCTTTGCATAAAGTAAATTGCGGAAAGGAAATCTAGATTAATTGTAGAAAGGAACATTCAAGAAGCAAGAAATGTAAGAGCTAAATGGAGATCTAACCCAGCTTCAGCTCAACCAAAGTATCCGCATAGCATTCATAGGCTATAAATCTACTTCTACCATGAATTTAGAGTGAACAAGAGCTCAAAAACAAACTGATATAAGATGCTACATGATTGTTAGTAAGTCTATTCTCCGAGTTATCTCACCAAATGACCAAGAAAATCAAATGAAAATGGGATGGGGTAAATTTTTTTATTAATTAGTATTTTTTGGGACCCTAATCCAATTGGAATTTCTCAAAATTACCTTTGTTAACATGTCCTAAAAAATAGCATAAAATTAGTACTAAAAACCAAAACTTTTAGAGCAATGAACTAGTAAGTTCATCTAAGTGTCCAAATGCCTAGGCTAATTAGGTGCAAATGTTGTGAGGTAATTTTTTTTATTAATTTGGATGTTTTTAAGCTTCAATAAAATTTGGATCAACTCAAAAGAAGTTCATTAACACATGCTGAAAATTAACAGAAAATTGCTACTATTTGCTACAGGATTCTTCCATAATTTCTAAAATTGTGAACTAGCAAACCAAACCAACTAGCTCAATGATGAATATGAATTTTAAAAGTTGTTATAAGGATGCATCATGAGTTTACCTGTATAACTAACCTACAAAAAAACTTACTTCAATCATTTAACCAATCTGATTTTGTAGTAAATGAAGCAGGAATACTAAATGCAAAAATAGGAAAAACAATAATAAGGTATACAAGTGAATAAGAAGTTCGGAGAGGATAAATAAATTGTACAATAGGGCTTTGAGACTCCTAGGATGGCCAAACCCAAGGATACTTAGACTTCTATGAAGGAAATGAACTTTGGAAGATAAAAATGACACCAAACTTTATTATTAGAGTCAATCCAAGTACATCCCTGCTAGAAATGGAAGTAGGGTTGCTAAATAACAAGTTTTCTCTGCAAGAAGACTAAGAAATGTGTGCCCCTAGAGGAAAATTCGAATTGGTACTTATTAAAATTGATGGGGAAGCATTCTCCTTGAAAGTAGGCATCTTTCCCCTTCAAAATCCCTCAAAAAGTTGATATGGTTCCCAATAGTAGGAATATTCATTAAATGACAGGAAGCACACTCCTAGATTCTCTCAATCATTGGAGCTCCATAATTTGTTCAATGATTTCATCATATCCTATTCATTTATCATCCAATCTTGGTCCATCCTATAGCAGAGAGAAAGTCCCTAGATTATCTCAGCCTCCAAATCTTCATAATCTGAATAATAATCCCACAATATTCTACAAAAATAAATAATATTAGGAAAATAATATGAAATTATCTCTAAACCTTCCTAATGAACATATTAAAACTAAAAATATGCCATACAATGCAAAAAGAGAGGATTAATGTGTTGAAGGATGCTCATATGGGCCTTAATTTGTATTTAATTTGGAGGCACATCATACCCCTCTGCTGAAAGTCTTGCTCATCCTTTGAGAAATTTAATGACCTAACTCTACCCCATTTGTGGCCCTGATGGCCTCCTCAACATCCCAAGCTATCGCAGAAGGAATTTTGGTACATTTTCTCCTACTCTAGTCTCTTCCTCTTCTTCACTAACCTCTTCTTTTTCATCTCTAGCTTCTTCTTCTATAGATCCATCATTTTCTCCAAGTTCTAATTAGGCATGTGCTTGCATTTTAAGAGAAGTCCCCCTATTTATGTATGAAAAGCTTTCCCATGATACATGATTTTGAACATTCTCCATAACATATCTGATAATGAGCATCCTTGATGAGTTTGTGGACTCTCTTCAATTGAAACCACCTCCCCATTATTGTCATTGTGATTTTCCAAAGTTTCACAAACCAATACTCCCAACCTGCTACCTGTTTTAGAGATTTTATGAGCATATAGGGTTTTAGAACAAGGATAAAAGAGAAATTTACTCATACTGGTTAGAGGAAAGAAAACTGCAGACTCAACTAAAAAACAATCCCATTTCCTCTTATATTCTTGCTTAACTCAAAAGAATCATTCGCATTTAATTTTTTATTCCAAAATTCCTATCAAAATTTTGTTACAGGATGCACTATTGAAGGAATGAGAGGTTTCACGGGTTTTTCTCCAAATGGTAGAGAAAAATGTGTACTTATCATTCTGTTAGATATCCCTCTTCAAATCTAGGGTTTGGTGGATGGAATTGCTCAAAATAGGGCTCTTTTACAGCCTTCTAGACTTTCCTGTAGCATATTGTATAATCTCATGGTAGACTATCTCAATCTTATAGTAGTATATTCTAATCCTATAGAAATTTGTTATAATATTGTAATAGCACATTCTAGGTCCTATAGCCCCTCTAAAATGGTCAATGAAAGTAATCGCTTGGTTAGTTTGTCCTCCAACACCAGTGGTAAAATACATTTTTTTTAAGTACCACGTGAGGCTCTAGCCTGCTTAAGTTAGTGATGGTTTGGTGGGAAAGAAAAAAAAAAACCAATCGCAAGACAAGTTCAACTTCCTATTATAATGCTCATCTTCACATGAGGAAAACTTTACACTTCAACTTCTTTTGTTTTCAGGGTTCTATTATAGGATATGAGGTGAACGATTTTTGGAATAATTCACAAACTTTTTAGTTTGTAAGAGGTGAGGAGGATCAAGTACTTACCCCTTCCTTGTAGACGCCTTCAAAATTATAGGGTTTTGTGGCTAATAATGCTCAATATAGGGCCCCTTTTTGCCTCTCAGGACAATCATGTAGCAGGTAGATTGTCTCTTGTATCACCTACCCTATCTCTTGTAGCACCTACTGAGTCTCCTGTAGTAGTTGGTATGTGATTCGGAAGCTTCTCTATCATAGCCTATGAGATTCCTGCTATAGCCTGTTTGACCTCCAATGATGGAAGTGAGCCCATTTACGATTTTTGGAATGAAACTCTCAGCACAAGTAAACATCAGGCCTTCTTTATTCCCTTTTGTGGCTTGGTGGTGGGATCAACATGTTGTATTAGTTGGACCCACCTACCACCTTCACAACTTCCTTATTGATGTAGAATTTAACCCTGTACAGAAATTACCTACATATGAATTATAAAAAATAGAAAATAAACAATGGTAATAACATAAAACATAAAACAAATATACATAGATATTTTCCCCGGGATCCCAAAACCAATACTACTAGATTGATTTTTCATTATCTTCCTTTCAGTGTTACAATACATATTTATACATGTTGAAGCATCCATTAACCCTGGATTAGAACATAATTGTAGTTCCCTTAACTGGATCTACAAAATACCATGGACCGAAAACCATCGTACCCAAAACCATGTGCGAAAACTATGTACAAAACCATAGGTAGGTCTACAATTGACTCGTTGGCCCACCCTCGTAGTCATCACCCTTTTTTACTTTTTCTTCTCTCCATGTGTGATGGCAAAGAGAGATAACTTCAACTCAATGTTTGAGGGTGGTCAAGACTTTTGGGACACTCCAAGCCTATAAAACCTTACTTCTCATGCATTGACAAAGAAAATTTAACCATAATAAGAGGAGAGGTGAAGGATGTGTGTACATGTGCCTACCCAGTGGTTTCTTGTTGATGTGTTGATAATTTGGTTGCATGTAATATCTAGACACGGGTGAGTTTGTTTCTGAGTATCTTTTGTGAGGTCATTACTTTGTCTCCCTTGCTTCCTGCAATTTTAAACAAATATAATATTTTTTTTGTGCTTTCTGCTGGTTGAAACTTCGATGATGCAAGTCCTTTGTCTCTTATGTAGGTGCTCTTGGAATCAGATGTTTTTTCTATTTGGGTCATCAAATACACTATGTATTTTGTATTTGTGGTCTTCTACTTCAAGGTTTTACTACTTCATAAATCACTTTGTTTGATTTGCTACATGCATGCTTCTTCAACTCTAATTATGATCTTGTAACACCCTACAAGAGTTCCTATAGCTACTTGAGTTTTTTCTTTTGATGGTGCATTCATCTCTAAAACCAAGACTCTCTTTCCCTCGTGATGATGGAGATCCTATAGTACCCTATAGGATATCCTGTAGATGCACAAAACCTTTGTTTTGAAGATGTATTCTTGATGGTTCAAAGTTATGCTTCTCATTGGTGTTGGTGATGATCCTATAGCAACTTTGTAGAGGTCTCGTAGCTTCCCAAAACCAAGGAAATGATTCTTCAATGCCTTCAAGATAGTTGGTTCTTCATTATGGTGCATTCAACTGTGGTCTTACAGGGCTTGTGTAGAATGTTACAAGATTGGGTTCTTTCTTGTAGTAGTCACATCGACCCCTCCAAAATCACAATAACCAGCATGCAATTCATTCAAAATATCTAATAATTCATGGTGAGCTCATGGATAGGGATTAGAAACCTTGGTGGTGGTGAAAATCGTAGAAGGGGTGAAAATGGGTTTTTTTCATGGACAAAGATGAATTTTTGGATGGAGAAGTGGATAAATTGTGTGGAGGATGGATGATGGTGGTGCAGTGGACTCCTATTTTCATTCCTCCAAGGAAAGCATAAGATCTGACCCTTCTCTCAATGTCAATCACAATCCTATAGCACTTTGTGTCAATCATGTAGCAACCTTGTTTAACCCATATCTCTCAAATGCACAATTGATTCACCCAAAAAAAATTGAGAATGTTTCCATCATCCTTATGCATATACCCATAAAAAAATCTTGGTCAACGGATACACTGATCTAGAGAAAAATGGAAAATGGCTATAGGTGATGGAGGCCAATTTCTCAAAATTTATGTACTAGAATTTGCTAAAATTTCTTGAGCATGTTACCATCATCCTCATGCATCTCCCTATGAAATAGCTCGACAAAAATATGAATATTTTTTTAGATATGGTCAAAACAATTTATACCCTGTGTATTTTGGCAATCCTATAGCAAAACAAAACATTCTTGTAGTAGTTATAGGACAATGAGGAAAATGAATGGGAAAGTTGCGAGAATGATGGGTGAATGTTGGATGTGGATGAGGGTGATGGATTTACATGGCATTGGTCTCATTAGAGCATTTGGGAAAAGGAGGTGAAATCCCAAGTTTGACTTTCTTTGAGTGGATTTTTTTATCAACTTTTTCTTTTGGTGCTAACTTGTTCTTGTTGCTTGCAAAGGTTGGAGAGCACCTGCATTCATCAGAGAGAGATACTCGACGCAAAGAATCATTTTTTCTTTTCAATTTTTCATTTTTTCCTTTTTTCCTAGGCCTACTAGTTGCCTCAATGAGGTTTTCAACCATTAGGTCTACCTAGGCGCCTCAGAAGATGTTTTCACCTAGGATTTTTTTCTAACCCATTGACCACCTCATTGAGGTTTTCAATTAGTGAGCCAATATCAGGTGCCTCAAAGGATGTTTTTGACTAGAGATTTTATTTTTTCTCCTCCTTTTTTATTCCTCTATCCTACTTTACTTTAAAGAAAATAAAATCTCTTCCAAGTATAGAAATACTTCCAATGGAGCCATGTGCATAACAAGATGATAGATAAAATCAAGTGTAGGGTCGAAACATCTTCTTTGACATGTACCTAAATATGAGAGACCAACTTCTTTAAATTTGATAATGCCAAACACTTTTGAAGAGAGTGGTGCTCCTACTCAGTGATTGCAATGAACCAAAGCTCAATATAGTTGTGATTCCCTTGGTTCACTTGCTTATTTGGATCATTCTCCGTGCCTTATTTTTCCGTGCCATTCAAATATTCTACTATTTGTCGATTATCCCCTTGAACACATAAAGGATTTGATGATAAGCATTGTAGACATTCTTCAATCTCAAGCTCCAATGGCAGCTCTCCATCAAATGTGGTCCATGATTCTCTTGTCTCCTCTAGATATTCTTCTTTTGGATGTTGTCTTCAATAAGAACAAGAGAAATTCTTCTTTGCAATACTCTTTTCGATCCAAGATAAATATAATTTGGATCAAGAGTATTTGTCTGGAGATTTTGTATCTTAGCATTGTACGTGGGTTGAGTTACTTTATTTCTTGGGTTTGTAAATGGTTGTGCAAGTAGTTGAGTGGGAGTGGGTCTTTGAATGGTTGCAGTTGAGAATGTGGTTGTGGTGGAGGTGGATGGGATGGTGTTGTAGCATCTACAACCACTCTCCAAAACTTTTCCTTAGCCTATTTTGGAGCCTCCCTACCAACCTTACACACAATATTACCTTGCTTCACCAAGTCCTCAAGCTTCAGTGTCTTTCTTTCTCAAAGGAAACCTGTCGATCACAGTTTGATCTTTTCCCTTCACAAGCTACTCACCCGAACTTGGTCCAGCTACAGGTTGAGCATCTTCCCAGTAAAATTTGTGCATTTTTGGAGGGGAACTAGCCTTTCCCTCTAGGAATTGTGCAATTGCATTTGACAGCCTGTTGGGCTCCAAGATTACGCAATCCTGCCAGCCAACCCTCCTAGCAGGAATTGAGCAAATTTTTCCATCAATAGGTAATTCAACCTAGGATTTGCACAAATCTGGGCAACATTCAACTATTGGGCCTAGAAATTGTGCAATCCCCTTGGGAAGCTAGCCTATCTTATAATCAGGAATGTATGTTTTCCCCAAGTAGTTGAGCACTAGCATGGATGGATAGTCTAGTTGAATAGTTCCATCCAGGACTGCGGAAACTTGACTTACATGCATGCATGACTTACTCTTCCTGGAATAGAAAAGGACAACATGTAAAAGGAATCCCATGATTCAGGGAGCTATTTCTAACAGCCGGGGGTTACATGCAAAATTGTTTTAGAATTTTCCCTCCAAGTGTCACTTTTCCCTAGATTTGTGGCAAGCATGTCCTGAGACCAAAACTATCTATTCAGTGCATCATAGCTCATTCATTCACATTGATCTTGGAGCTCTGACATCCCATAGCACATCCAGGACTCTTCAACACATTTGCCTCAGCTATTCATGGGTAAGTGGCCTCAACTTGTCTTTTTCATCATTTCTGTCTCTTTCTGTGTATTCGCTTGTGTGGGTGTTGTTTTCTAACACCTGCTGTCATTTACATTTATTCTAGCATGTCCTAGCTCTATTTCAATTTTTTTTTTTATCTCACCATTGTCGCATGCATGAAACTGTTTTACATAGACATTCGCCCAACCTGCGAATGTCCTCACCCACATGCATGTTGATCTATTTGCTCAATCTTCCATTCATGTTTTGCATGCACTATTTGTCACTTCTGCTATCACTTAGTGTCGCCATGCATTTCATCGACTTACTTGCTTTCAGTTTCCCGTCAGTGAGTCAGGCCAAACTTGGCCCAAACTCTGCCTTCGCCAAGGCTGTATTGCACAATCTAGATAAGGAAGGCTCACCTTCCCCTCCATATTTGCCCATTCCGGCCCAACACTAGCCTCCTGGACTAAATTGCGCATTTTTGGAGGTCAGTGGCTACTTGGCCCAAAAATATGCTCAAATTTGTCCCTAGGCTAATAGCCTTTCCCAGCTGGAATCGTGCATTATGCAATCCCAACAACCCATTGCCTAACTGGATTGTTTATTTTGCAGTTCCAGTAGTTATTTAATCTCCCATTAGCTTGGACTATGCCTTATGTAGTCTTGGCAATCAGTCTCTCGACCTCCCGACCAAATTTGTGCAACTTCATGATCATTCACCCATGTATGTTGCAATTCAGTTCTCATGTACATTTTGGTTTTCAACTGATAGAGTGCTTGCTATGATTGTTTCCATGTCTCCTGGTATCATAGGTGTTCATTTGCCTCTCAGCAGTACAGGTACAATGTTTTGCAAGAGAGCAGAGACGAAGACACTGTTCAGAGCACGTTTGGGGATGCAATCGATTAGGTGTCCATGGGCTTACCTACTCACAAAGACATCAAGTTGTTCATGGACAAGGACATCAAGCAGCAACATCACAGCAAGAAGCATCATGAACAAAAACTGAAGGCAACATGTCGAATGAAGCGAATGCAGCAAATGCAAGAGGAAGGTTATTAACAATATAGATGCAGAGCAAAGTTACAAGATCAAGCAGATCCATTGAAAATGAAAGAAACTTTGGAGACTTAGGCTATGAAGTGACGGTGCAACATGAAGACCGTGTGAAGGAAGAAGATGGAATAATGAAGGAGTCGCATGTGCTGAAGTAGAAACTTATGAAGAACATGAAGCTACATCAGTTGTTGCAGGAATAGGAACATCAGTGGGTGCAACATGCACTCACAGATGAAACTAAGCCAGTACAATTTAAGGATCCATCCTAGCAAATGACACAGAGCAAACATGGTGAGTAGTGTTGTTGATCACATGCAAAAGGATCCAACGGCATGCATGCCATTGAGCACAGGCATGCAATCAAACCCATTCAACACACTCACCAAGGCAAAGACAAGAAGCAAGTTCAACTGGGGCTGAACATGTACTTCGGCAAGTTGATGCGCATGACCACCAACACACACTTGGAGATCAACATGGACACTATGCATCAGTGTGTTTCCGGTTCAACCATACCCAAGAATACCATGTGCATGTTAGAAGATGAGTTGGATGAAGCGATCGAACCAATGCACCAGTTGCAACAAAGGCAAGAGTTCACTTCAGCAAGATGTCACCATGAGGTGCACACACATCATCACGGATGACCAAGCTTGGCATCATCTCACCACCATCACCATCACAAGCATGTCAAAGAGTTGGTCTCATCACAGTGGACCGAGTGTCAATGATGTCTTGCAAGGCTTGCTCAAGCCATGTTGTCTCACATGAGTACATGTGCATTGTAATGTTGAGTCATGTCAAGTGTCAATAGTTGGATGTAACAATCATAGAGTAGGTGAAGAGTCATGAGGGTAGTTGAACTGACACAAAGGGGAATGTCAAGGGTCACCCCACCCTTTGCTATAAATAGTTCCTCATACTCATTGTATGGGATTTTGGTCAACCAAGATTCTACTAAGACTATCTTGAAGAAGGCTTGGATAGTATTCTAATGTGCCTTGGCTTCTCCACTGCATGGAGCTAGTACATCTCTTTGGAGGAGCAGATGGATGTGGCCGTAACATTCTACTCGTAGGGCTAGTAGGTTTACATGGTGTATTGTATATTATGAGGTACACTTATTTATATAATAAAAGCCATCACATTTTCCTGCATATGTTGTTATTGTAGTTGGACTCCTATGGTTGCCTTAATGATATATGTTGTTTAACTTATGTACTTGTGTATGAACTAATTCACATGCAATTGTATGAATCTTGTTGTTAATGTGTTGCATATGTTGTTAATTTTTTCATCGCCCGTGTCGACTTCTTTTCCAGACACCAGACGTACCTTTCTATGAACCTTGTTATATCAACCATCACACTCGTCTCGAACTAATCTGTGAGTGTTATTCGTGTTATCTTACCTTACATGTTAGGATTGTCGCATCTGTGTCGAGTGCTCTACTGGAAGCTGTGTGTGTCCTTTGTGTTTTATGTTCCTAGCCAAGCTGGGACTGATCCCTTTCAACCTAGAACTCACCTTCACCTTCCTCCCCCTTTGAAGTGTTGGAACCTCTCATACTCATTCCTTGACTCACCGCATCAGTCACACCCTTGCTACTAATAGAGTTATCTTACTTGCCTTTGTGTGACATCTTGGTCAAGGCATTACCTTATGACCCACTCTTGGGACTCCTACATCAAAGGGTCTTAGGTCTAACTGGGACTTCTTATCGGGGAGACCCCCTTAACATGTTGGTAGGTCCAACACCGTCAACATTTCTGGCACTAGAAGGAGGGCCTAATGACAAGCAGTGTCCTCTCATCCAGTTTTGAACCTTTGCATATCATTCATGGAATCTTGCATTCTTCTTCCCCTGAGGTGTTTTTCAAATCGTGAAGATCTCTCCATCTTAGGGAAGCTTTTCAATCTCTTGTCCACTCACACGTATGATGGTGAAGGCAAAGTAGCATGGCCTGACTACTTACATAAATTCCTTTCTATGATTTATGATGAAGATGATTTTACTGACGAATAGGTCTGTCTATTTCTTGCATTCACACTTCGTGAATCCCCATTCTGTTGGGTGCTCAGCCTACCGGCTCACACCATGCAATCATGTGAGCACTTCTGTGATCTTTTTGAAGACACGTTCCAACATTTTGATCCAAACCATATTGACCAGAAACTGTTACAACAATGAAAGGCACCACATGAATCTATCGTTGATTTTTGGCATCACTTTTGTGACTTACAGTTTCAAGCTCCGAAGAGCCAGATGAAGTTCGCTTATCTCTAGGACCTGTTCAAGTACTGCCCTAAGAAATATACCTATCCCAAGAGAAAGCTTGATGTCAAACCTCACTCAACCTTCTTTGTTGATGGAACTGCACAATCCCATGTGGGAGCAGGCACTGTCTCAACGAACTATCCACCTCCCTTTCATTCAACAATTCCACCATTGCCTAGTGATGTTGAGGATCATGTTCGCACATATGTTCACTCTTCACACCCTCCCAACATCACTTCACTCAATTTTTTAGTAGAGTTGGTTGTGAGTCCTTCATGTTCCCATATGCATTCTTTTCTTTGACCTTTGTCTTCGTACTCAGGTGTTCCTTCGAATGATGTTGTCTTGTGTTCATCCATTCCGGACTCTTCACTTGTTGTGAATGAGGAACAACCCACTGATGGAGTTAGTGTTGCACAACCAACATGCATGTCATTCATGAAGAGTATGAGTGGGAGCTTGAAAATCAACACTCAGTGAAGGATGACTCCCTTCTGTTCAATCCCCATCCATTCCTTCCTAGCTTATTTGGTGAACCTGTCATCCATGATTTTGTATGTGTGTCTTCTTCTATGGATGCACCCATTTTCGATCACTCACTGGATGCTATTCCATCATTTGGCAATGAAGAGGATAAGTTATTCATTTAAGATCCACTTGATCCTTCAACTGTCTTTTTTGCAAATACAAAGGATGAGTTCGTTCCCTTTTCATCTACTGCTCTGTTTGATTCATCTAATCATGAGGATGCCAAAGAATTCATTGATTTTTCTGATCATGGCAGTCGTGATTCATTTGCTTCCATTTTTTATGACGATCATGAATCTATCACAATTGATCTTTCGAAGCCACCAGTTTATGATGATCTACCTGATGATGAAGTTGAGACACCCAAGACTGTCGAGGCACTTCAACCTGAGTTGATGGTTATGTCAGGCCCTCACTCACTTGGGGTTAGTCTCACTTCCGATCATGAAATTGTTCAATCACCCAAGGCTCCTCATCACTCATCTATACACATTGAAGATCCACATCACACACAGATCACACTTCCTCCACTCGAACTACACAATCCCATTGCTCATGCATTGGAGGAGTCTGACATTGCAAGAAATCCTTCGCGACTTAAGTTATCTTTGTTTCTTTCGTTTTCTTGCATGTCTCAATCAAGAGTGTTCTTTCGCTTCAACATTGCACTTAGTGTCACACAACAACATGATAAGTCCATGGACTATCCGTCATGCACATTTCTTGTATGTTGGTCCACACAATTGGGTTACTCGCAGACCAAGCTTTCACCTACATGGGTCTACCAATGTGCTGGTGGCTACATTGGAAGTATCACTTCACGTGATCAGGCCCATGCACCGTTAGTGTAGGAGTAGGAGTAGTGTTTTCTTTCAGTTGTTTTCTTGCATGCTTGTTTGCTTATATGCTTTGTTTGCTTGTTTGTTTGCTTGATTGTTTGCTTACTTGATTTTCTTTCACCTTCACTTCTGATTTTTCTTTGATTTGATGTTTGTTAGTTCACTTGTTTCATTCGTAGGTTAGTTTTGCATGAAACCATGTGTGACTCATGAAACGAGCTAGGTAAAGTACAAGATGGTTTGTGATCTAGGTGGATGTTGGTGGCCACCCACCTATCCCACTTGCACCCCCACAACTGTCTCTTTCAGTTTTTCAATTTCCTTAATTGTAGCACAATTTACTATTTTTAGAAGTTTTTTGGGTCCTGAACTTCCATGGTCACATGTTGCTCATCCCAAAGTTATAATCCTCAAACAGATCTTTCTAACGAGCTATTGTAAGCATCAAACAGAGATCGTATGCCAAAGTTATGACCCTTTGAAGTTGATGTACCAATTTACCCAAACAGGGCCCACAATTTGGCATTTCATCTTCTAGGGTTAGGTTTTTGGATGTTTAGGGTTTTCAATTGTTTCTCAACAATAAGTAGGCCTTCAAGCCTCATTGTAACACAGTTCAAAGGCATGTAGCTGCCACATCTCTTCTCAGAGATAAGCTACCATCGCCCTAGCTGGTTTATTTCCATTTCTGTTTGTAAGCATATTTCAGTATTTTATAGTAATGAAATGAAGTATTATTTCCACTACATCTCTACATTTCTGGTTATCTATGTAATTTTTTGTGTTCTTGTTTAAATTTGGATCAATTTGTACAGTTATCGCTACTTGGTTATCTGTCATCTTTCCTCTGTATGATGAACTTGTTACTCTTAGTCTATGATATGTCGAAAGAAAATACATACACTTCGAAGTGAACCTTGGTGTAAGCACAACACTTGCACGCTAACTAGCATCAGCTTCTCTAGTTGATTGTTTTTTGGGTTAACCCTTGTCAGCTCAGTCAAGTAGAGTAAGGTGAGGGGGGAAACTTAACATACACATCATAAATACAATAAACTACTTCTCTGCTAGAACAACCCCCTCTACTCTCAATAAGTTAGGATCCCTCTTATGCCTCTGGAATGAATAAGTGATATGCACAGTGAAAATGAAAATGAGAAAAAAATGAAATGTAAAAAAAAAATGAAAAATGAATAAGCTGAAAGAAGAGAAATGCTTCCTATGCAGGGAGGTGATGCAAGTAACTCCGCCAGGGTACTGACTAGGCTCGCTGGTAGTGGAGCCATGCTTGTGTTCCTATGTGACTCCACTGGGGTATTCTCCAGGCCTGGTGGTAGTGGAGCAACACCAAAGATGAAACCTAGACTCTGATGACTATACTGCTTGTGCACCTATATACCCCTCAACCCCAATCGAAACAACTATGTTTCCTTGGTTTGGAATGTGTGTTAATCAACCAAAGGCTTGGAAGATGTTGCATCTTACAATCAAGTTAGTGTGAACAAGATGAGCTAAGAACTGAACAATACTTCCGAAGGTGTTATACTTGATTTTCGCGAGCAAGGTCTATACAGAGAGATGGAGTTCTACCAGTGTGTCGCCAAGTGTTATAGAGGCTACAACCACCCTCCAAAATTTTTCCTTAGCCTGTTTTGGAGCCTCCCTACCAACCTTACACAGCAACTTGCCTTGCTTCATCAAATCCTCAAGCTTCAGTGCCTTTCTTGCTCAAAGGCAGCCTGTCGATCACAATTTTATCTTTTCCCTTCACATGTTGCTCACCCAGACTTCGTCCAGCTGCAAGCTGAGCAAATTCCCAGTGAAATTTGTGCATTTTAGGATGGAAACTAGCCTTTCCCTCTAGGAATTTCACAATTCCCTCTGATAGCCTGTTGGGCTCTAAGATTGCGCAATCCTGCCAGCTAACCCTCCCAGCAGGAGCTGCACAATTTTTCTCATCAACAGGTAGTTCAGCCTAGGATTTGTGCAAATATGGGCAACGGTCAGCTGTTGGGCCCATAAATTATACAATCCTCTTGGGAATTCAGCCCAGCTTACATTTAGGAATGCGCACTTTCCCCAAGCAGTTGAGCACTGGCATGCATGGACATTTTGGTTGACTAGTTCCACCCAGGACCGAGGAAACTTGACTTGCATGCATGCATGACTTGATCTTCCTGGAATAGCAAAGGAAAACATGCAAAAGGCATCCCATGATTCAGGGAGCTATTTTTAGCAGCTGGGGGTTACATGCAAAGTTGGTTTAGAAGTTTCCCTCCATGTGTCACATTTTCCTAGATTTGTGGCATGCACATCCTGAGGCCAAACTTATCTATTCGATGCATCAGATCTCATTCATTCACATTGATCTTGGAGCTTTGACATCCCATAGAACATCTTGGACTCTTCGACACATCCAGTTCATATATTCATGGGTAAGTGGCCTCGACTTGTCTATTTTAGCATTTCTATTGCTTTTTGTGTATTCACTTGTGTGAGTGTTGTTTGCTTGATTTCTTTGAATGCCTACTGTCATTTACATGTATTATAGCTTGTCTTAGATCTATTTCAATTTTTCATTTTTATCTCACCATTGTCACATGCATGAAACTGTTTTGCAAGGACGTTCACCCAACTGGCGAATGGCCTCACCCACATGCATGTTGATTTGTTTGCTCAATATTCCATTCATGTTTTGCATGCACTATTTGTCACTTCTTCTATCACTTAGTATCTTCATGCATTTCATCAACTTACTTGCTTTCAGTTACCCGTCGGCGAGTCGGGCCAACCTTGGCCTGGTCTTTGGCTTCACTAAGGCTGCATTGGCACAATCTAGATAAGGAAGGCTCACCTTCCCCTCCATATTTGCACATTTTTGCCCGGCACTAGCCCCCTGGAATGAATTACACATTTCTAGAGGTTAGTGGCTACTTGGCCCAAAAATTTGCGCAAATCTGTCCCTGGGCCAGTAGTCTTTCCCAACTAGAATTATGCATTCTACAATCCCAGCAGCCAACTACCCAACTGGATTGTGTATTTTATAATTCCAGTAGTCAGTTAGTCTCCCAATAGCTTGGACTGTGCCTTATGCAGTCTTGGCAGTCAGTCTCCCAACCTCCCAGCCAAAATTGCACAACCTTCATGATCATTCACCTAGGTATGTTGCAAGTCAGTTCTCATGTTCATTTTGGTTTTCGACTGATAGATTACTTGCTATGAGTGTTTCCATGTCTCCAAGTATCATAGGTGTTCATCTTCCTCTCAAAAGTATAGGTACAATGGTTTCCAAGAGAGCAGAGATGAAGACACCGTTTAGAGCATGCTTAGGGATGCAGTCGATGAGGTGTCCATGGGATTACCTACTCACGAAGACATCAAGTTGTTCATGGACAAGGACATCAAGCAACAACATCACAATGAGTAGCATCATGAACAGTAGCTGAAGGCAGCATACCAAATGAAGCGAATGCAACGAATGCAAGAGTAAGGTTGTTAACAACATAGAGGCAGAGCAAAGTTGCAAGGTCAAGCAGATCCAATGATAATGAAAGCAACTTTGGAGACTCAGGCTATGAAGTGACAGCGCGACATGAAGATCGCGCAAAGGAAAAAGATGGAATAAAGAAGGAGTTGCATGTGCTAAAGCAACAACTCTAGAATAACATGAAGCTACATCATTCGATGCAAGAATAGGAACAGCGGTGGGTGCAACATGCACTCACGGATGAAATTGAGCCAGTACAAGTTAAGGATATATCCCAGTAGCTGACACAGAGCAAACAAATAACATGCATGTCGTTGAGCACATGCATGTAATCCAACCCATTCAACACACTCACCAAGGTGAAGACAAGAAACAAGTCCAACTGGGGCTGAACATGTACTTCGGCAAGTTGATGTGCATGACCACCAGCACACACTTGGAGATCAGCACGGACAATATGCATCAGTATGTTGTTGGTTCAACCATACCCAAGAAGGCCTTGCACATGTTAGTAAACGAGTTGGATGAAGGGGTCGAACCAATGCACCAGTCGCAACGGAGACAAGAGTTCGCTTTTGCAAGATGTCACCATGAGGTGTGTGCACATCATCATGGATGACCAAGCTTGGCATTAGCTCACCGTCGTCACCATCACAAGCATGTCAAAGAGTTGGTCTCATCATAGTGGACTGAGTGTCACTGATGTCTTGCAAGGCTTGCTCAAGTCATGTTGTCTCACATGAGTACATGTGCATTGTAATGTTGAGTCATGTCAAGTGTCAATAGTTGGATGTAACAGTCATAGAGTAGGTGAAGAGTCATGAGGGTAGTTGAATTGACACAATGTTATAGCTCCAAAACTCACTATTATGGTTTGTGATGCTGCATTCATGGCCTAGGGCAACCCCTCCTTCCATACCTGGTCCAAAATCTAAAAAATAGTGTTTTATTCCCTGTACGCGACATTGCCCTGAGTTAAATGCGTGTATATGCGGGTTCATATATACCCAACCCATGTATATGTATTAAAACACTTAAAAAATTATAAAACTCCTTATTATCGGGCGGAGATCGCGGGTTTTACTTGCTGATCACCTGTTAGTTCCCGTGGCCTCAACTGTCCCCAACCAATTCCTAACTAAAAAACTACTTTGGAATTGGTATAAAATGACACCAAAGTGAAGGCCGAAAGGAGGAGAGAGTATAGAGAAAGGTTATTATACTGAGATTTCCCCTTGATCAGGTCTGAAGACCCTTGTGCCTTCTGCACTTCCCCCATTTTGTACAGGAAACCCTTGTTTCCTTGTGATTGGATGTTCATCCCTTAGTTATGACATCTTGGAGTGAGTATTGGAAGGAAACCTACTAGAGGTTTGAGGCGGGACGGATCCAGAAGGAGGCTGAGCTTTGAGCCTGCAGAAGTGGTTCAGGTGATATTGCTCTTTTTTGTACTATTCTATTTGTCTAATAAAGAAACACGTCTTGTTTCCGATATGCTTCTTTCTTTATGTTAATGATCATGTTTGAATTTCATGTATGAATGGATGTCTAAAAGTTTATAACTAACTCCTTTCTTGTATAACATAAAGATGATTTTCACATAAATCTTTATCCATATACTATTGCATTCTTTGGAATTGTTGATTTTGCAGGACAAAGGAGCGGAAGGGACGTGAAGAAGGGTTGGGACCCTTGAGGAACTACCCGAACGTAGGACCTGAGGACGTCCTTCTCACTTTAGAAATAGCTTTTTCTAGCATAATGGTTGTGTGTGTGCATGTTTCTTGATTTAGACAACTTTCAGTCTGCTACGGTTCCACCCAAGAGCCTTAGGGGATAAAATCCCGCAATAGTGGTTTCCTTGGGGATGAGAAAACACCCTCTAGAGTGATATGAGGTTCCTAGAATGAGAGAACCTTCCTTGAATTTTGGTTGGGTTCAATGATTTTTCCTTAGAGATAGAGTGAGTCACTTTTGCATTTAATTCTTGCGGGCAATTGATAAACCACCTGAGAAGTGGAATCCTCCTCTTGGATACCTATTTTACTGATTAATGATGTGGATATAGTTGAGCACTTAACTCCTGAGATATTGAATTTCAGTCAGGGGTGGTTAACTGCAAGTAAGATTGTAGTCCAACTGGAGTATGGTTGGGTGGAGAATGTAAGTCCCTCTTCCAATTACCATCCATTTCAAAAATTAATCAAATAAGTGTTTATTCCTGTATATATTTGTATCATGGATGACTAATATGTATTCATGTAATATCTATGTAATATTGTCTTATTTATTACATATCCATGGTTTAATAGCTATATAGTGTTTTTATGGTTAATATAAATTGCCTAAGCTATGTGGTTGTAGCATTATTATTTCATTGCAGGAGGTATGATGTGTCTATACCTAGTGCCCTGAAAGAAACCAAGAATTCACCTATTATTTTATACACTTTCAGTCATATTCTATTGTTTTGAGTTGGGTAGCTAATTGTTATAATGATGTTTGCGAGTTTGTCTCTTGAGCATTTTAGTTTATCTGATGTGTGAGCATACTTTCTCCAACTCTAAAATAGTTGTTGATATCTCTAGTTATTACATGATTATGTATGATTATTAAATGAACCTAGTAAAGTTGATATCGTGTTTAAAATTCCGTGGTTTGCGTGTTATAGCTACGAAGGAGTCTTCGTTGACTAAGAAATTAATAAATTTCCATTGTAAAAGTGTTGTATGTGGCATGCTAGGAATTAACATGGATTTAAATTGTAGATGATTGGTTATCCATTTTTCTTATTTATGGATAATAATGAAATAATGCATGATACATCAAGGGATCTAAGGTAAATGTTCAGATCGATTCCTTGGAAGGATTTGGCATTGTTGTAAGTGAAATAACAGAGCATTCTTAGCCACAGAATAGGATTTATTTCATGCCTGCAAGTAGGAAGGTCAACAGTTCTTTGGGTGTATTTTATATATGAAAATCACTTGAATCAGTTATGCTTGATGAAGGGAATTATTCTTGATAGAATTGATGTTCCATGCAAGTCAGGTTTCATCGAGGAACCTTGGAAAGTCCATGGATTTCTTGAAAGTCCTTCTAAGTTGAACTGGAGAAAGGCTCGGTTCAATCTTTGAAATCCTTAGGGCTTCAAGTGTGAGTTTCACTAAGTTCCAAGTCTAAAGTTGGGTAGAATATGCCTCGCTAAGTTGTAAAGGAGATTTGGAATTTTACAAAGGTGGAGGACTTTATTTAACCCTTGTGATTTAACATTCATCACATGGTTAATTTCCTCATAATAACTTTTCTCATTTATAATTAGCGCCATCCATCCTGTACCAAGTAATATGTATGGGTTCTATGGATATTAGTGTTATTTACAGGAGGTGTGAGGTGCAACGAGAATTTGTATGTCCCAGGGGATAGGAATTGGTGTGTCCTAAAGAACAAGGATTGTATTACTAGGGGATGGAAATTTGTATGTTTTGGTGAACGCAAAGTATATGTGCCGTGGGATGGGAATTTGTGTATCTTAGGGTGTAGGATACATTAAAGAACACAAAGAGTTGAAATTGATGATAAATATTTATAGCTGGAGAAATTCATTTTGCATGGATGTATAGGATTTGATGTGACCCACAACTTGGGTTGAGGTGGAGTATGCCACATAGACAATGTATGGTTACGCGTATGCCATATTGGAATATGAAAGATGTGGGTAGGTGACATAGAATGTTGTTGGCATGACACAATGTAGGCAGAAATGACTTTTTGGATGACCAAGGGAGCTAGTTTTGGATGACACGTGAGATCACTGGAAGATGCCACATGGTAGGATGACATCACCTTGATATCAACATGACATCAAAAATACACAATGGAAGTGGGTGACATGGAAGCTTATGTTCATGTGGCACCTAGGTCACTCATGGTGTTAGTTCTACAGTGCCACCTAGCATGGGGTGCCACATGATATTGACATGGAGGTATATGCAACCAAGGG
Source organism: Pinus taeda (assembly GCA_000404065.3). Taxonomy (NCBI): domain Eukaryota; kingdom Viridiplantae; phylum Streptophyta; class Pinopsida; order Pinales; family Pinaceae; genus Pinus; species Pinus taeda. The sequence goes on along the minus strand of APFE031651038.1, from coordinate 75,073 downwards.
CCATGTCACCATGAATTTCAGATCACCAACCATGTTTTATCGTGTCTCTTGTGCATTTAGGACCTGGTGTTGTATTTTATGAAAGTTGTGGGATGGGAATAAACTCGTTATGTGATGTGTAATTTCATGTCACGCTGCAACAATCATGGCTTAAGTCTTTGTCATTATGTGGTTCTATGGCGAGATGGAAAGATGGGAAAATATATATATTGGGAAATAGATAAATTAAATGCCTTATGAAGAATAAATTTTCCCTTAACCTCAAATTTATTATAACCAGTTATAATGTGAAATAATGAAATAACATGCTAAGGATGGCTAGGCCCATGGAGCCCTTGGTCTAGGTGACGTGGTAAGTTACAATTGGACTTAGTCAAGGCCACATTAGCGTCCAGAGTGACATGGAACCACCTGGGTGAGGTGGGGTTACCATGAGAGTCCCATGTGGGTGAAAAATGGATGTCACATGGTTTCCATGTGGTGGGTCTTTTCCTATGTGGTAGGAATTAAATGACTTAACTTTAAATGTGTATAACTTTTAATCTAAGCATTGGATCAAGATAAAATTTATATCACAAGAAATCTCTTAACAAGCTAAATGGTTTGGTATTGTCCAAAGCTAATTTTGCTAACCTTGGTAAAGGAAAAGTTTTGCAACCCCATTTCCATGATGAGACCATGGAGGTCGAGTTAATTAAAAATAACACTTCCCATCCTACCTAGATAGTCTGAAGGGGTGAGAAGGAGCATTACAGAGTGGTATAAAACCATCCAAGTTCAAAACTTGCACTAGATGGATCCATGAATATATGAAATGGAAATTTAATGCTCAACAATGAACCTGAGGAGGCCTCTAACAAAACAGTTAAATTCATTTTGATAATTAATTTGTCATTACTCTTGTGTTGTTTGTTATAAAGTTTAGCATATGCTTTTAAAATTCCAGAGGTTATGAGTGCTAATTTTTATAAAATGTTATTTTTAAACATGATGAGTGGTATTAGTATAAATGTGTTAATATGCTCTTTCCAATTTTTGGAATGTGTATTCCGCGAATATGAGTGCACGCTCATCTCATGACACATGCTCCACTGGTGAATGGCAAGGCCCTCCACTTAGCATTTTTCATTCCCCTCATATCATAACTGGCTACCATGAATCATAAATACATCACCTCATCTCCTTGAGGCTTTCTCTGACATGCCCCAATTAACATGTCACCTCCCTCCTCTCAGTGTATTTTACTTTTCTCCATGGAGAATACGTGCCATCCCCCTCTTGTTTTTCTTCTCAGAGCCTAGTCCATCTCTTTCACTAGCCCTCTTTGAGTTTCCTTTGTCTCATCTTAGCCATATTCATTGGCCCTTGCATTTGTTTGCTCTGCCATGAGCCATGAGAGAGGAAGAGGGCATCAAGCCAGCCAAGGAAGGGGAAGAGGAAGAGAAAAAAAATCCAATTTCATGTTGGTACTATGAAGAGGCACGTTAGCAAAGAGAGTTCCCTAACAAAAAGTGAAAGAGAAAAAATAGATCATGTGCACTCTAGGTATATGATGTTGAGAAGTGTAGCAAGAAGTCTCAATTTGACTTTTCCTTGGTCAAATTGAGAAGATTTGGATTTCCACATCAGCAAATAACTTAGAGGTAGTTAACTGAGGTGAAAAGGATCCTGTCACTCAATTAGCTTAGTAAATTCGAGTTAGATGGCTTGGAGTTCATTTATGCATGTGTGATTTCCAATTTCTAGAAATTCAGTTGAGTTATTTCTAGTTGTACTTAGTTAAACTAGTTCAAATAGTTAATAGAACTAGTTGGAGGTCATTTGTGCAATGGGACAACAATCTAACTCATAGATCGTCTAGTTAACTAATCAATCAACTCAAATTTTATGTCCATGCAAGAAATTTGAGCTCCTTAGTTGTGGTGGAGATTCCAAGGTAGTGTACAATTAATTATATACTAGATTGAGTGTATAGTTTAGAGAATTTCTCAGGTGATCATTCCTTGGGAATTTCACAAGCAAATACGGGGAAATTACTATCTTTTAGGAGCTTATTTCCTCAGGAATTGCACAAGGAAATAAGTGTGAGGGCAATTAGCATGCGTGTAGGCATCATGAGTGCAGGAAAAGAGAGTGTATGCAGTGTGAGTGTGAGAAGCACGAGTATGGGCAGCGCAAGTGTAGGCAGAGTGAGGACAAGTTTACTCTTTAAGTTTGTCCTCAAGGCAAGAGATCACAATTGTAACTACTTATCAATTCGCTTGATTAATGCAAATAGTCTTAAGGGATTTTTAGCAGTTTCTTCCCCTAGGAACATTTGTGTACCTGTGTATTTGATGATGAATGTATGTGCATGTTGTTCTAAATTGTGAATTAATTTATGCAATTTAGATTAAATTTCTTGAGCAGTTGCAATTATATCACTAAAAATCTACATGGTATTAGAGCAGGATTCACGTTAGAACAAGAATTTCAAATTTGTTCCTAATAAGATTTGAATTTGTAGCTTCAGTGTATTAGGATTTCTTCATAGTTGGAAGAATGGCCTTCAGTGGAATGTGATTAGAGTATGCCTTGGAAGGCAACTGCAATTTCATCTCCTAGAGGATCACATGGAGGTACTGATTGATGAAAATGGATTGCTAGAATATGTCAAGATAGAAATTCCAAAACTAGGATCAGTTGATTGCTAGAACCTAGCCTAATAGAAGAAAGATGTAGCCAAGGTGAGGAGAATAATCCTCGAGGGAGTGAGAGACCACATTGTCTCAAATCTCCATTGGAAAGAAACTCCTTTCGTAATGTGGAAGGAAATGACTGAGCTATAAAAAAATAATAGTGACCATAGAAAACTGGCCCTCAAATACAAACCTTGAAACACTTTGATGTAGAGGAATGATACTATTCTATAGCTTCTCTTTAGATTTACACAAGTTTAGGGTGAACTTGGAGGGGCTAGTGAACCTAGTTCTTCTAGGTCTTCCAAAATCCTAGCACAACTACTAGGAATCTATGAATGGGAGGGAGAAATTACCAAATTGGGAATGCTTATGGTTTGATTGGGTACAAGAAGAAATCACGGGAAATATGAGACATGGAGTAACATCCACAAAAGAGGAAGAGGAATTTACTCTAGTTGGAAAAGGATTGAAGGCCAAGGGAAAGAAGTCCCAAGGTGAGGATGAATTGAGCCAAAGCGGAAAGAAGAAACACTTTTCGAATATAAAATTCTTCAATTGTCATGAATTCAAGCATTATGCTACAAAGTGTCCCCACAAAAAGTCTAGAAAGAAGGAGCCGACAAAGGGAGTAGCAGGTGAAGCATTGGCTTTACAATTCAAATTAGGGTTCACCTTGATCGCATGCATGGATATCACAATCATGGGGTGTGTGTGGTACTTTGATTCAGGTGTCATGTTCCACATGACAAGGTGTAAGGATTTTTCCAGTGACCTAGAGGAGAAAGATCTCCATATGCATATTGAATTTGGGGACGATGGAAGGTACAATTATACTAGGATTGGTACAGTAACCTTTAAGAGGCAGTGGGGCACCCCTATTTTCCTCAAATATGTTATGTTAATACCCGGCTTGAAGAAGAACCTCATCTCTGTAGAATATTTGTAAGACTATGACTATGGTATGATCTTCAGTAGAGGAAATCCTTTTTGAGATACGTAGCTAGCGAGTAGGTGGAGAATGTGAAGCCTTGAGGAGTAAGGAAAATATTAGAGATGTGGTGATTGATAGGGAGAAGTATATACCTCTCAAATGTTGAAACTAGGATCACTATTGATAGGGGCTGAATCAATAGTGATAACAATTACACAATTTTACCATTCTTTCTCCAATATATTAATCCATTCATTTATTAACATGTAAGCAGTAGACCTAAAACATACAACTTCAACTCGATCAACACATGAGAGCCATAATCATAAGAAATAAACACGCATAATGAAACAAAATCATCACATCACATAGGGACACAGGATCTCTAGAAGAAAACCCCCCACCAGGGTAAAAACCACCCTTGTTGTTGCTACGCTGCTCAATATATATTATTATCTGTCAAGTAAATCATTAAATAGAGAGTACAATATGGAAAATATCTGAAAGGAACTATGATATCCATCTCATGACTTTATAGACTCCTATTTGATCAACAAGCCTTGCCCAACCACCATTGGACTCATGACTCTATAGACTCTCTCTAGTTAACAAGCCTTTCCCAACCACCATTGGACTCATAACTCTACAGACTCTATCTGATTTACAAGCCTTTCCCAACCTCCATTGGAATTATGAAGAAAAATGTTCTCAATCCTTGTATTGTCGGAGCTCCCACCCTAATTATCTATGTGGTTCACCTTTCATACATTTTCAAACTGGAAAAATAGAGATTCTCAACATGAATATCACAACAACAATATCATCATTTCTCAAAATATCAACCACGAATAAATCTCAAACCATACTCCTCTCCCGCATTCATACACCATTCTCAATTCACATAGCCTTAATACATTTTTTGTAAACAAACTAGATGAAGAAACTTAACAATGAAATACATAACATCCATATGAAAAACATGTGACACTACTACAACCAATCTATCACGATCATATGAACTCAAACAATATTTTTCCCCCTGCAATCACAAATGCATTAGAAAAACCATTGTAGCTCTATCATATAAACATAGTCTTCAACCATGCACACTTATGTCTTTGCTACAAGCATACCTCCATGCAAATTCTACATCAACCAAATCAAACTTCGCACCAATGTCTCTACAAAACACTATGAAACATTTATCACTCAAGAGAACCAACCAAATGAGCAACCTTTCTCCACATATTTGTAGATTCTAAAGATGATTAAATTAACTAATTCCAATGTTGTAGTAGAGTTATGTTCATATGATGAAAGTGCTTCAGTTCATTTCTTCTTGACTCAATCAAGACACTAACTTAATTTACTAAATAATATTATCTTTTAACCATCATATGGAATCACACTTACCTTTTTCCTGACCGTTACATGAAGAGTCTCAAACAAGACATATCAAAAAAAAAATTAAACACGTCAAGAGAATGAGGGATGTGAAGCAAAGCTCATGAAACAACCTAGTTTCTCCCATAACATAGTCTTCACTTGATTGGAGATCCATTCGATCCCATGGGCTATCCTCCTTATGACTATGGATGTAAAACCACTCCCATGACTCAACAAGCATGTGACTAGGGGAGAGAATGGTCAAACCTCAGTCAAATTAGCTCAGAAACTATTGAAACTTCTCCTAGAGTTTGACAATCCTTTGTATGTCCTTTGAAATTCTTTGACACCTTTTCAACACTTCACCAAGTCACGGCAATATCATCAACATCATCACAAGTCAAACTAGGTTGACTTGTATGCCATCCATCATCTACTTCAACACTCAAGCAATCAAACTTCACCGCAACTACTCCAACCTCTTCAACCATCAATGAAAGACTCTCAAATTGATCATACAATATAAAAACCATCCATACACACACCTAGTACCATACTCATAACTTGACAGTCTCCAATATTGTCAACTAGGTGTAGCAGCTCCAAATCTTTCCAAGGCGTCCGCACACAAGCCAACAACTTGCACTAACAACTGCAACCATCAAGTTAGGTCTGCAACCAATTCAAATCCAAGTACGTATCATTAGCATGTGCACAAACATGTTGACATCAATGCCAATTAACACCAATGCTATTAGGTTGACATCAATGCCAATCAACTAACTGAGCCATAATGCCAACAAACTTCCCCTTTGGCATTCATGGCAACTCCAGTTGGACAAACCAACTAGCCTCTGAAAAAATCCTTATTCAATCCCCCATTGACATCAATAACAAAGGGCATCATTGAAATAACCATAGCTGAATAGACACTACTCCCCCTAGATGCTAGTTGTCTCTCAACAAGAAGAAACAACCATAACCATCCACATAGTGTGGGCAACACCATACCATAACTAGAAAACATAACAACACATAATATACATTAGCATGGTCAAATTATAATCAAACAACAAGAACACTCATCATAGCAGAATGACAAGAAATAGTAGTAGTAATGGCTCTCTCTATCTCCTAAAGAAGCAACAACAACATAGCATAACCATCAACGACATCAATATAATATGAGTAGGAACACATCATAAGTAGTAATGGAACCAACATCACTCAACTCAGTAGCACCAACTACATCATCCTCACTCTCAACAAAGGAAATGACAACATGAGCATCATCTCTATGTCAACATCACCATCATAAATAAAGACTACATTGCATCCATAACATGGTGTAGATAATGACAACGACATCCTCCCATGCAACAACATATCATAACCGGAAACAATAGAAGCAAGGCATATGATTACCATCATCAAAAATACAGTGTGTGCAATAACACATAATTTACTCCATGTGACAAGTAGGAGGCTATTCCAAAAGAATGAAGGACTATCACTCAGAAATATTGCAAAGGAAGTGTGTGGCTTCATAGTCCTACTACATGGCTACAAAAATGATAGACTGTGAAAATTCTTTGTCAAAACTGAAATATGACTCCTCACATGTACATGAACCTCACTCATATGAATCTACCAATGGTACATGATGTTACATGACTACAAAATAATTCTGAAAGCCCACACATGACTGCAAAACATAGCATATACCAGCTGATATAAGGCTGAAATAAATCTCATGATGCTCTCGCTCAAGATAATATTGACTCGTGACAATCCATTTCATGGGTCACTCAATCAACACAATGAAGATAAGAAATGACAATGTAAGGATTTGATCCATGATCAATTAGCACTATAACATCTAACTTAATATCAAGAAACAACATGCCTCTAATAATCAAGAAATTATGACACAACATATATGTGTGAGCAACAACACATGCAAGTAATCTTCAAAAATAATTAACAGTAGTGACCATACAACAATGATTTTGTAGAACAACCTCTATGCATAAAATTGCCATCAACAAAGTAATAAATATGCAATACAAACTTCATCCATGCTCTCCTCATATCAAATGTGCACCAATGAGCATAATCCTTGTTGGGCACGGGATCCCCCCCAAGACAAGTTTTGGGGCTTAAAGCCCAAGTTTTGACTAAGTTCAATGTAAAGACTCTGCGATTTGTGGGCGCGGAGCGTGAAGTTGTAATAAAGTCATAGGGTTGTGTGCCCTTACTTTTGAATGTAATCTCAGCTTGAGATTTCCACCCATGGTCTGCGGACCAGGGGATTGTATAAATAGAGCGAGGCTCTAAGTGTAAAGGGAGAAAAAGTCATCCATAGAAGATCTAATGATGAAGCATTGAGTCTAAGTGTAAATCCGAGTCTTTGGGTCGTAGAGTAGGAGAAGGTTTTGAAATTGAGTGCATAGAGGCCTAATAGTCCGCAGATGAGTGCGGGGACCCCTATGGTTGAGTGCAAAGGGTAGGTTGAGTCTATAACCGGTTGAAGCATTAATAAAGAGAAGTTTTACAATATTTCTTTGTATCTTTTCCTGTTTTATGCATTTAAGTATATTAGGAATGAACTGCAAGTTTACTGTTTTTTTGTTGCGTGAACTTATATGAATGTGTTGAATAAGTGAATATAATATAAAGTATCTATTTACATGAAGACAACTAATTGTTATAAGAAGATAAGTAAGATTCGCGGTGTCACTTGGGGAAATAGCATAGATCGTTGCTTTAGCAGCACGAAAGCTCCTCAACCCCTGGTTAGGGTTGCACGAAGTCGAGTATAATAGGGTGTGAAGGCCTCACAGGTTAGGAAAGTGCACGAAGTGACCTGCGTGGAGATATCCATAGTCAGACTAAATTGACTCATCAAACATCTCAACGGTGTGGAAACTTGGTTCCAACATCCCCCCATACTGCTTCGGGTGAGACCTTGGTCCACACTCCATGGGCTGTTGCTGAAATGACCAGTAGTATAGGGATTTGTTTGCCTAAATAAATTCGAACCTGGGTCATGTCCAAACTCAGGCTAAGAAATGGTTCCATTGTCAGGACTGGAATCTACATAGATATGTCTGATGTGGTATCATTGGAATCCCACTAAGAAGGAAATTGAAGGTTGGTTGGACAGGAGGATTCACAAGTTCGCAGTGCAAGAGAATAAGAATCTGCGACTATCAAAGGAAGAGTGGTTAGACTGCTTCCTGTACACAGAGATCCATGAAATTTTCTTCGCGTATTTCCCTATTGAGCTATACGAGTGGATCGCAAAGCTAGCAGATAGCCAAAGAGGGTGGAAGCTAGACAATTCCATTATGTGGACCCGAGAGTTGGTGCATAGATTGGAAGCATCGAAGGATAAGATTGCGTGCACTTCTAATCACTGGCTCGATCGAATTATAGGAGGATTCATTACTGAGTTCACAGTAGATACTTTAGTTATCTATAGAGAGGCTAAGCGATGCTTTCTCAAAGGACCACGAGGTAAGTATGTAAAGTCTCTAAATACATGGATTAAAATGTTATTGTGTGAAAAGAGGGTTATGAAATTACCTTGATGTCCATAGCCATGCGAAGTGGAAAACCTATAGAAATGAACTAAGGGACCATAGAATAGCCATTTGATTTCACCTCCGTGAGGGGATGAGGAAGAGCTCGCTAAGGTCTCGCTACAAAGTGCGATCAATTTGATAAGGCAAAGGATTCTGTTGGACACCTAATCATCAATGGGTTAGTGTGGAAGCCGAATAGACAAAAGGAAGTCCAAGAGACCTTGGGATGTGAAATCCAACGATCAAACCATGTATTATAAATGTATATGATTTGTTAATAAAATTGTTCTCTCATGTTTTATCTTTCATACTCTTTCTACCATGTGTGTGTTTAACATGGTATCAGAGCAGGTGTATTCTTGCCCTGCATAATTTCTATGAGCCATTTGTTTTATGGCCTTTATGTGTAGGTCATTTCTACCATCACTTATGCATTTCATGAATATTTTCTCAGCTAAATTCTAGCTACAACCTCTGTCATTTCTTCAACCCTATTTTTAGCATTCCTGCCCTTGTGACTCCCTTTTCTGCCTATTTTCCTATTCTACCTATGTTCCGCCCATATTGCAGAAACTGACATCACTGACATGGTATAGAGCTAGAGCACATGTTTCAAATGTAGGTTTCTGCATCATAACGCCACCGCCATTATTCTTTGTCCTCTACCTCTTTCCCTTGATAGAAAGTCTGTCTTGATTCTTTGTCTACCATTTTGTTTCAGACTCATCCTTCCTCTCTACCACTGCCTGTGGTTAATCGATCTCATACCCTGATGAAACTCAGAGCAGTGAAGAAGAAACAAGCTTTTACCAAGAAGAACGAATGTGTTCCTTGATGTCTATGATTTTCGTTTTGATTTTAGTTTATATTTGATTCCAGGAGAAAGCATCAAGATTGATTTTGCAACAATGCTTCGAGCATCTACCACAGGAGTGGCTAAATTGAGCCTCAATTTGGCAGCAACATCAACCATAGAAATCCGGGAATAAGAAATGTTGATATTCTGAAGTCCATTTCTTGTCACGCCATGTCATAACCCTATAAATTATGTGTTCTATATGCATTGAATGCCTTTGAATATTTATCTCCTTTTTGTGTTCATTAGGAGGTAATCACAAAGCCCTCAAAACTTCATTGTGCATGTTAAGAAAAAAAGATATTCGAGATTTGAATGTTTTGATTCACTCAATATTGGTCTCATAGCTCCAGAAAAGACTCTGAAATTGATCCAGCATAAAGAAAAATGTTTGTCTATTCTCTACACACAAGAATACAAGTTGTTGTATTTTGGTATGTTAAAAAAAAGATTGTTTAGAGAGAGTTTTGATACTTCTACAGTCATTTGTGAATGACTTACTGGTTCTAGAGCTTGATCCACTATAGGCTACCAGTCTTCGCCTGAGGAGGATTCAACCTTGATGGAGAAGCTGAGACTGTAATATAATTTTCGAATGTCATTCAAAGCAGCTGCAAGGGTGAAATTGGTATCAGTGATGAATGATAAATTAAATATGTGGAGGTCAAAACCACTACCATAGTGAACCATTATGCATTGAGGTTGAGACCCTTCATCTCAACTATATGTGGTCCACTACCTAACGGTGTAATGTTGTGTATTGAATTTCATATGCAGTAGTACAATGGTGTGTTTGAATACGTTGAATAGTTTTGAAAGTCATGGTGTTGTGTGGTCGTGTTGACTGATATATGCTTGAACTATGCATTGGAGAACGATTTTGAACTCTGCGGTGAAAAGAATGTCAAAGTCACGATGAACAGTACTCAGTGGAGAGGTTGAGCCTGCTGATACTGGAACTAATGCCTATACTGGAAAGCCTCTGATTGCGCTTGATTTGTCTTTAAAGCCAATCACAGAGTTGTTTAGATTCGCTTTCAGTGTATCTTTTACAATTCTCATTAGATTGTTGATAGTAACTTGTTCATCAATGACTAAATCTCCCTGAAAAAAATAGTGTCTGGAATGCTCGCTGTTAGACTGAGAAATATCAAAAAGTTCTACATTGGTGGGGTTGCACTTGATATCATCTCGAAAAAGCCTCATGTAATACTCCAAGTCAAAATCATCAAAAGCAAGTCCCATTTATTTGTTAATCTCCAAATCTTCCTTTCCTTTCTTGAGTAATGGCACCTGAATGACAGGTTCCGACACGACATTTGTCTTAAATGATAATAGCTTTGAGGGGTAAATACATTATTTCATTTTATCATAGACCATTGCCAAGAAGTCATCTAGTTGGCTTTGTTGCAGCACAGTGGCATTTATTTTTAGACATTACAAATACCACCTTGATCTTTCTATGCAAGTGACTTCGGTCAATGTATAGGCCTTGCATATTGATACAATGTTCGCTGACCATGTAGTAGTAAATGAAAGGTGAGGGCCTACTTCAACAAATATAGTTGAGCCAGTGCTCCATTACTATGACTGCTTTGAGGGATTCTGCTCGAGCTTGTCTATTGAGGGAATGAGCATGGCCTGAGGCAACATATCTACCAAGTATGTAATCATATGAATCAATTTTCTAATAAAAAAAATTGCACGGGCTCCTGCATTTCTCGGAGGCAATTACTGAAGATTTGTATAAAGTCTGCGGGAGAGGAAGATCCCATGGAAGCTGTCAATTCGTTCCATGAATCCATACAACTTTTCATAGTTGGTGATTGTGTCTATCTTCAACCCCAATAGATGTCAAGGCCAAAGGAAAAAATTTATGCACTTTTTTGATAACTGTTGTTTTGATATCTATCTATCTATATATATATATATATATATATACATATATATATATACATTGTTCTCATAACTGTTGTTTTGACATATATATGCTATTCACCTTTGGCACACCACAACAAGCAATTTGTAGTTTATGAGATTATGTACAACTCTTTCCCTGGCGATCCGTAATCCCACAATTGCAGTGGTTACACATGCTATCATCAATGGTTACAAGAATGTATTAGCAGTCAATATTGAACTTGACTATTCTTTTCCACTAGCTGAGAAAGTAAAGGAGTATTTGAAGGATCCAAGCAAGTTTGCAGCTGCTGCTGCCCCAGTTGTGGCATTGTATTTAAAACTCATTATAGTTTTTGTCTACATATATATGCATTGATTCCTTGTTACTTTGACTGCTGCATAAGAGTTTGGTGGGTTGTATAAAGGTAATGATTGCTTTGACAAGTAAAAGTAATCTTTTGTGGAGAGAAGTTTAGTCGATTGTATTGTCAAAACATAGTGCTAGTCATGAGTAAACTCTTATTTTTATGTAATGGATTGTAATTGGTGCTTGCTGCTTGCACACTGATCATTTGCTGCACATTTATAAAGGATATTGCTAGTGGGTATTAATTTTCTGAATTGAGTAGTAGTTGTGATCAGTTTTAAAGGTGTAATTCTGACATTGAAGAAAAAAATGGCCAGAACCAGTGAAGTATTAGAGTTCCTCAAAACTCTGATATTGTCTACTACTCATGATACATAAAAAATCAGCAAAGTTTCTCTCATAGACATTCAGGTTTCTCTACAAAATGCACAAGAGAAAATTGATTTTTTGTAGCTCGAATCTTAGATACAGCAAGAAGAATTAAAACAGAGGAGTCATCATTCTGAACCTGTTTCTGTTCAGAAGATTGAAACAGACTCCCATAAAGCAGCAGTTGCACATGCAGATGAAAAAGTTCAATTTGCACTTCCCAAGCCCATCATCAAACCTTGGGAAGAGCTTGTCCATAACAAGCATAGAATTTGTCTTGGATATGACAAGGACTTGTCCTTTTATATTCCAGACTACTCCAAACCAATACAATTTCAAAGTGCTGGATTCATTCATGATAGTTCACCTCCAGCTGTTCCAGATTCTGCCCCTCTTCCATAATAGCCACAACAGATTGTGAAATGCCAACACTGTGATCGAGTTGGCCTTCTGAAAGATCACTGTTTTGATCTTCATCCATGTAAGCACTGTCATATAACCAATCATTCTTCAAACAAATGCTTCAAAAAACAACCTCCTAAAAGAACAAAGATTCATCTTGGATGGATCACTTCTTGGCAATGGGCATCAATAGCCAAGAAGATATTTTATTCACATGTCAGAACTTGTTCAAGAGTATTGAATAGTCTTGCAATTGAGTTTCCTCCATCATCTCACCTTGTATCTGACAGGGGGGGAAATGATGGTCATCTACAAGCTTCAAAGCCACATCAAGCGAGCCTGAGCCACAACCTACCACACCAGTTTCAGAGCTGTAGCCAAAAACAAAGATGCCCCTGAGCATGCCTTCAGTTGGTAAACTGGGACACTTCCTCTAGTAGAAGACTTCAGCTTCTTGCCAGTTTCAGAAGAATTCCAGGAACAAAATTGAGAACACTTCCTCTAGTAGAAGACTTCATCTTCTTGCCAGTTTTGGAAGAGTTCTAGGAATTGCATCAAGCATTCCAGAGTTGTTGGTTATCCTTAAACCATCACAGGTTGAGACTTCCCTTTTCAGGTTGAAGTTCTCCCTTTTATGCGGGGTGAAACCTCCCTTTCATGGTTGAAGGTTTCCCTCTTCAAAACAATAGGAGCACTTCCTCTAGCAGAAGGCTTCAGCTTCTTGCTAGTTTTGGAAGAGTTCCAGGAACTAAGCGTTCTAGTGTTGGTGGTCATCATTAAACCACCACCCTTTATACCAACATTTTATAGAGCAGATTTAGCCTAGTGCTTCCATGCATTTTTGCACATTTTTTATTACAGCTCTCTTCTTGGACTCATACATAACCCTTCGGATTAAGGGGGGAATGTTGCACACCTAATCCTCAATGGGTTAGTGTGGAAGCCGAATAGATAAAAGGAAGTCTAAGAGACCTTGGGATGTGAAACCCAACGGTCAAACCATCTATTATAAATGTATATGATTTGTTAATAAAATTGTACTGTCATGTTTTATCTTTCATACTCTTTCTGCCATGTGTGTATTTAACAGATTCCAAAGATACCACCCCCACCCACACCACCACCAACTTCACTGGCTTCACCTCCATCTTCACCCTACTACCTCCGCCACCACCACAAGTCAATATGGCAAGTGCGATAAAGTTGCCTGTGTTCAAGGGAAGAGGAAATGAAGATCCAGACCAGTTTTAGTTTGTAATAAGAACTGTATGGGAAACACAGGTGGTTATAGATGATAATATAAAGAAAGTGACGTTGGTCAGTGCTCTGCAGGATCACGTGCTAACCTAGTATATTAAGCATTCTAATGACAATCCGAATACGGGGATCGCGAATATCCAAATTACAATGAACAGAGAATTTAGCAGGCCGAAGTCAGAGGCACAGTCAATCATTCGGTTCAAAGAGATCACAATGCTAGAATGTGATACTCCTTGGAAGTTGGATTAGACACTGAAGTGCACTATTCATGAAGCTAACATGACTTTGATGGATGGACAACGCGGTGAATGACTTGTCACCTCGCTAATGCCGCATTTCAGGAACGTGCTGTCACAACAAAGGTTAACGACTCAGAAAGAAACCTTGGAGATCATGATGAGGCTCCATGAGATCCCGATACATGATCCTAACTTGGGAGTTTAGCAGATCCATGCGCAGTTGAAAAACTTATGCCTTGAGATGCAGAGTTTGAAACAGGACAGGATAGCCCAACCAGAAGTGTGCAAAAAGGTATGGTGTGTTAAATTTAATGGTTAGGGTCATGACAAGGACCACTGCCTAGTGTTCACGAACCACCTCACGGGAGGAGGACCGATGCCATTAAGACCAGAGGCACAAGTAGGGCCTAGTGCGATGCCTACTTTGTGGTGCGTGATTTGTCAAATAGAAGGAAAGCATGTTACAAATGACTTCCATTTGTTACAGAATTACACACAAAATTCGCAACAATTGTTCTGTAATTTTTATAGATCAGTTGGACACGAAGAGCAAAATTGTACAAGGTATGAGCTGATGATGGATAGAACTCCCACCTATAGGGTTCAAGCCAAAACGTGACCCATTGACCAAAAGGCAGTAGGGGCGTGAACTGGATTTTAGGGGCATGGACAAGGCTGAGGTGGAGGAGGACCTATAAGAGGTCGCAGACAGCTAATATGCTACAATTACGGAGGGCCAAGACATTATGCCCGTGATTGTACAAATTCAACAAGTCCATCATGTTTGTATTGTACCTTGTTTGATCACGAGACGGAGGATTGTCCCACACTGATAGCTAGGCTGCATGATAAGGGAGCGCTACAACCTCCCTTGACTTAGAACCTATAGATGATGAGGTCTGAGTTGCGCGAGGAATATCCAAATATGAACATTGTGCTCCAAAGTGGAATTACGATGGGAGATGATAAAGCCAAACATCCCGAATATAGTACTTGGGTTTGCAAGGCTCCAACAAAAGAAGTAGAGTTTGATTTGGAGTGTGCTAAGGAAAACTTCATGGAATATAAGAAAAGCTTTGTTGTTGCCTCCACTTAGGGAATCAAAGATAGATCGGAGCTAGAAATGGACCCATCTATGCTTACGACATTCCTAGAAACATGCATGAAGCTATTGCGCGACAGTAAGGCTATAAAGGGATTGTAGGAACTCATTAATAGATGCATTGGGACTGCGCCAAGAGAGTCGTGCATAGTCTAGAAAATTGGAAAGCATTCAAGAAGGACAGGAAGAGAAATGAGGTTGACCGCACAGATTGGAGAATATGAGATGGACCAAGTAATTCTGGACCTAGGATCGAATGCAAACTTTTTGCCGAAGTAGACATGGGAGTGCATGGGAAGGCCTATGCTGCAATGGTCTCCTATCCAGCTCCGAATGATGAACCAAAAAAAGGTAATACCTATGGGGAGATTGCAGGAAATCACCATGGATATTAAAGGGGCAAGCGCGCTAGCAGACTTTGAAGTGATAGAGATTGTTGATGATAGCAATCCCTACCCCGTGCTCTTAGGAATCGGTTGGGCCACTGACATGAACATGGTGATTAATCTGAAGAAGCGTAAGATGATTTTTGAGAAAAGATCTTTGCACGAATTCATACCTTTGGACCCTGCAGAAGGGTCGCACTACACAAAGCTGATGCATGACTATGAAAGCGACAACGATTTGGACTGCATCTATAAGATAACCGAGCGAGAGCAAGATTGGGTAAATCCAACAGTGGATGGATGAATCTCATGGGAGCACGAAAGCTCCTATACATCGGATTCGGATGAAGAGATATAGCAATGGTAGAACCAGTTACATGAGGTAACCACATTGGACTATAACATGATTACAAGATCCCTACACTGCATATCAACAGAAATGAGAGATTTTCCTACTTATGATGGATTAGGTGAGGTAGATGATTTCTTGGACAAATTTGAAAGGGAGGTGTCGAAAAAGCAACGTTTCCAGGCTTTGAAGTGGGTACTGCGTGCTACGCTTGCGAGGTGGTGGGGTATACACCAAGGAAGATTTGAGGATTGGCGCGAATGTAGAAGAATGATGTGCATGCATTTTGGGAAGCCTCAGATGTGACTAATAGATAAATACAATGTACGGGATGGCCTGTGCGTGCATCTGTTCAGGTGGGTATAGTCATATTGTAAACAACATGCACGGATGCACATGGACTTCACATTGGGGAACATGATAAATAAGCATGTGTTAAGGAGGCAATTGCATGAATGGCCCCTCCAGTTGGAATGACATAGTGTGGAAAGAATGATTGTTCAGAAGGTTAACCACGCAGAAGTATTTAATGAACTGTGCAAAGCACTAAATAGGATATATAATGCGCAACGACGTGATTGGGACCTATGCATACCAGTAGTTTTGTGGGCTTATAGGACAATGTGCAAGAAACTAACAGGACAAATGCCTTCTAGGCTAGCCTATGGAGCAAATGCTATAATACCAATGAAGTATGTTATGCCTAGTCCGTGCATAGTAGTGCGCGTGGATATGACAGTTCGTGGAGCCTTGGAAGAAGGGATCACATAGATGAATGAAGAAGAATGCTTGGGACCTGATGGATAGATTCAATAGGGAAACCTTAGGCTCTAAGAACTCATGAATGAAAGAACTCAATTAAGGAATAAAAGTGCTCTAGTGGAAGCAGAATTTGAGAAGCTTGAGGAAGGAACAAAGAAGGATTTTCTCGATAAGAAAACTGTGGTGATAAAACAAGATGCACATGATTACGTTGAAAAATTTGGGGACTACCACTGAGAGTTGATCAGCTTGATGCCTAGGATTGAACCGTATATTACTAGAGGATTACAGATGGAGGCACGGTGTAGTTGGTAAAGCTAAATGGAGAACCTTTCCTAGGCAAAGTGAATGGCAATTGGTTGAAGCCATATACGGGTGGCCCACCTCTCTGACTAGCTGACAGAAGCACAGTCTTAGCACTCGAGGTAGCTGAAAGGAGGCATGGCACTAAAAACAGATGCAGGGGACGTAGGAGCAGATACAGGGAAGTAGTTCAGATGTTGCGGCCTTCGAACAACGCATCCAGGAGATACAAGAGGAAGCTACTTAGTGTGCTGTCGACCTTGCAACAACGCAAGCAGAGTTGGGAGGTGTCCACACGAAGATCTTCGCACTGACAGAGTGACTCGAGGGTGAGTCACGATGTTTATGTTGGGGGCCTGTTGGGCATGGGATCTACCCCAAGGCAAGTTTTGGGGCTGAAAGCACAAGTTTTGACTAAGTCTAATGTAAAGACTCTTCGATTTGTGGACGCATAGTGCGAAGTTGTAATTAAGCCATAGGGTTGTTCGCCCTTACTTTTGTAATGTAACGTTGGCTTGAGAGTTCTACCCATGGTTCGTGGACCATGGTATTGTATAAATAGAGCGAGGCTCTAACTGTAAAGGGAGAAAAAGTCATCCATAGAAGATCTAATGATGAAGCATTGAGTCTAAGTGTAAAGTTGAGTCTTTGGGTCATAGAGTAGGAGAAGGCTCTGCAGTTGAGTGTGTAGAGGCCTAGTAGTTTGTAGCTGAGTGCGCAGACCCCTACAGCTGAGTGCACAGGGCAGGTTGAGTCTGTAACTGATTGACGCATTAATAAAGAGAAGTTTTACAATATTTCTGTGTATCTTTTCCTATTTTATGCATTGAAGTATATTGGGAATGAATTGCAAGTTTACTGTTTATTTGTTTTGTGAACTTATATGAATGTGTTGAATAAGTGAATATAATATAAAGTATTTGTTTACACAAAGATAACTAATTGTTATAAGAAGATAAGTAAGATCCACGGTGTGACTTGGGGAAATGGCGCAGATCGCTGCTTTAGCAGCGCGAAAGCTCTTCAGCCCCTGGTTAGGGCTGTGCAAAGATGAGTATAACAGGGCATGAAGGCCTCATAGGTTAGGAATGTGCGCAAAATGACTTGCGTGAAGATATTCACAGTCGGACTAAATTGACCCCTTAGACATCTCAAGGGTGAGGAAACTTGGTTCCAACATCCCCCATACTACTTCAAGTTAGACCTCAGTCCACACTCCGTGGGGTGTTGCTTAAAGGGCTAGTAGTATAGGGATTTGTTTGGCTAAATAACTTTGAACCTAGGTTAGGCCCTTCAAGCCAACAATCCTCATCATCATCAAAATATATGTGATAGTCTTCAAGGTGAGATCCCCATGACAATATATATGCAAATAGGATGCATGGCCTCATGATATTGCAATGTAATATATTTAACTCATGTAAATACACATGCAGTGGACTCTCAACCATGATACAACTATACTGAATTATGTAACAATTTTATTCAATAAACTCACATAAATTGACCAACAACTTCCTAGTACACATGCATGTGTCAATGGCTCTTCCTCATGTGAAAAAAGATGACTCTCTAATGAAGTACAAGAATGATGGTTTCAATGAGAGTAGCATCATTCTCACAAACTATCACCAAAATTTTCATAAAGGACATAGCATCATGCATGGCATAAGTGTTATACATGTAAATCATAAATCGATGTCAAACTACCCCTAGACATATGCCATTTTTCCATCAACAATTGTTGCATTCTACATGAAATTTTGTTAGCGTGCATAATATAGAAAAATAATATCCTCACAACATGGATGCAACTATAAAAAATAATGAGTCAAAAGAATAAAATTATATATAATGCATCAACCTTTATGAACTCGCCCTGAACTCATGTGTTCTCCTTCTATGCTTCAAAAACAATCTTGTCGACCTAAAACGAATAGATGCTTGGGGCTGAAATTTCATCCTTCTAATCACATGAAACTATCAAGTTTGGCTTCTCTTGAAGCCATATCCTATTGTGCACATGATAAATATCTACTCCCCCTGAGTAGAATATCCTTCTTCAAACTAGAACATTCTTCCTTCATGTCCTTTAAAGAGCTATTTATTTGTAGCTCATCTTTTCTTCTTCATACCTCCTTTGTATTCAATGGTGGGCTTTCTCTTTTTTCTGACTTTATTTTGTCATATCTACAAGCTACAACTTTGTGTCCATATTTTACACACTTGGAACAAGAATTATCGAACAAAAAAGAAATTCTTGCAAAAAAATTACATTCTCTAGCATGGTCACTATTATCACCCGGGTTGGTGGAGGTTGGGCTGTGTCAACCTGTCAACCTCAGAGTAACTATTCAAAATAAAATTTTGATGGGAATTGAGAGCCCTTCCAATATGTGAGGGCTCTCTCAATATTTTTTAGAATGAAAATGGCTAACTCTGGTTTTCTATTTTGATATTTTAGGTGAAAGAGGTGAGGGTAGAAACCATTGGGCATGGAGTTACTCAAAGATAAACAACAACAAACAACATTATGTTATGGAAGCTGAGGCATCTTTTGTTCACTAAGGTGGAAATGGAAATTCACAGTAATGAAAACAAATTGAAGGAAGTTGGAGTTGTTTCACAAAACTCCAAGTAATCATGATACTAAACAAAATTGAATATAACGAATTCACAGTAATCAGAAAAAATTAAAGGAATTTGGAGCAATATAACAATGAATTCTAAGTAATCAACAAGATGTTAAAACTAGTAAAACAAAGCATGACAAGATGAGACTGAAACCTAAATGAATCTTAGGTTAAAACATATTTACTACAACTGATATTTCTATTAACTATAAAAATGTACAACAATGGTTCTCCCCACCTCGTTCCTCTTGTGCAGAGTCGAGAGCTTACATATTTATAGAGAAATGTCTCTCATTACGTATCTACCACTTGGGCAAGATTCAATCAATAGCTATTAGATGTGTTCCTATCTATTTAATAAATCACTAAGCTTTCTAAGAGATTTCTTGTTACAAGAGAACTCAAATACGAATAGGAGTTGTGTAGGATGTTATAATAGTTAGAAGCATGGCTCTATATTTGTGGAAATTCGAGCATCTGGCCTTTGAATATGCTGTGTTTCTTCTGAGAGTTTATCCTACTGCAAGGTGTGTTGTGAGTGCTATTACTGTCCCATTATGGCTCGTGCCCCATTAGACTGTATTTCGTGTCTTGCTTCATGTTTTCTCTGTGTTCTATTAAATAACCATGCTGCTAAGAAAAACTGAGAAATATTCTTATTGTCTCATGGCATGGAAGCAGAATGGATTCTGATCTGGGCGATTAATCGCATTGTTTTAACATAACAATCACAACATAGGAGGAAGAGCTTCAACACTAATTTTTAGTGATTTTCTAATAAGTCGAACTAGAAAATTTTCAAAATTACAACACACAACTTTATCGGATCCATCGCAATTAGGGAGAGGAGGGACTGGAGATATTGTGATCAGCGGGGAAAATTGCGATATGCGATATCACCATTTATCACAATCGGGGGATGGAGCTATATCGCAATCAGATTATTGGGGCTTTTATCACAATCAGTGTATCGGTAGAGGGAAGGTCTTATGTTATATCACAATCAGGAGTGGAATGGATATTGAAGTTATCGCAATTGGCGAGGGGATAGGTTCAAGATATCGCATCGGTGGGCGCGTTTATGATATGCGATATTGGTGAAGGGAGGGATATCAAAATTAGCTATCGGCTTTATTGCAATCGGCATGGTAATGGGATTTACGATAAGCAATCAACAGTGGGCTTTTGATATTGCAATATACAATATCACAATTGCAAATGGAGGAGGTACACGGGCGAAGATATATAAAGGAAAAAGGGAAGGGTCCATGAGATATATGAAACATGGAAGGCAGGTCCCAACCTTTAAAAGGGTGGCGGGTTATATATATACATACTATATATAGATATATATATAATATATAAATATATATATAGATACATATATATATATAATATATAATATATATATATATACATATCAATGGGTTTGTGGCTAGAGTTGGGTTTTGTAACAAACGAAGGGAAATGTGGAATATTAATAATGGAGGGAAAAGTGGAGAATGGCTAGGGTTATAAATGGAAATGGCTAGAGTTAAAATGGGTGAATGTTGTTAGAGTAGAAATGATAAAGGATGAAATGAGATGGGTTTTATAAAATATGGGAATTTCTCCAAAATGATTACAATGGACCTATCCTTCCTTCTTTAATTTTCAAATGCAAAGCACAACAACCTATTTCAGAAAAAAATAAATAGATGAAAAGATCAATGATGGAAAACCTTGACTAATAAAACTGAAAAATTATTTTTAGTGATTATCATGGATAACATTGGCTCCAATGGGGATGTTGTACCCTTGTGGTACCACAAAGAACTAGCAGACCAGTTTCTTGACCATTGGGTTGATCCCATTCTGAAGACTACATCCAAACCCACTTCACAAAACTGAAAAGAAAACTGCAAACCAACTAAAATCTAACAACTACAAAATATAAACTAGATATGAAGTAAATACTTTCCCAGCAAGCTTATTTATGTACCTACTCTAATATCTAAAAATCCACTTGCTTAATTCAAGAAATATGAAACCTCCAATAAAACCAGTCAAAGAGTAGATTCAACACCAGGGTTCCTTGACTCTATTCAAGTGAACCATCCATTGGCAACTCAATAAAAATTGAATCCATAACTTGAGCTGATAAATGGAAGAGACTTCACCTTCACTGATGAATGTAATATGCTTACCAAAGGATCTTGATAATCATGAAAAATCACCTTTTCTTGATGAATAATACCATGAGGACTGAATCTATTCATAAATTATGGCCTATGTTGTCCTATGTCTTCAATGTCAAGAGCATCATCAAATAAAAAGGCAACAATAGATTTATTTTCCCTTCCATGTAATTCAACAAAAAAATCCATGAATCCTTGAACATATTCAAACATGACATCCATATTGTGTGTATCAAAACTACTATTTTTCTTATCAAACAAATTAGATATAACCTTTGGTATTTTTTCTTGAGGAATGTCATCTTGAGTCTGAACACTAACAACTTCTATACAAACAACTTTGGGCATATCATCCATGTCATTTTTATGATCCTAAAATAGAATCGGTAAAACCTCTATATCCAACTCTTCATGTAACTCAGGTTTACCTAAAAGTGAACTATCATGCACTTCAATCGAAAAAACATCATTATGATCATCAATGAAAAAACGATCTTGTCTAGGTGGACAAATTTCTTCACATATTACCTCATTGTTCAAAATTTTCATGAATGAATTTTTAACAACCTAATCTTGAGGAGCTTCTTCTTGACATAAACTCTCAGAAAAGGAATCATACCTTTGACTTCATATAGATTGACAAGGCTACAAATCCTCATGGATTTCACAAGCTATGACTTGAATGTCAAATTGTTGATCTATTTCATCCTCAACTAAAGAAAATGCATCTGCTTGTTGGAAAACTTCTTGATCATCATGACAACTAGCTTTAGAGGAAAATTCATAGAGTACCTCTAACGACTCCTCATCATACATACTTTCTATGTCATCATTACTACTATTGAGATATTCAATGAAACCTTTCCAAACAATACAATAGTCTTGAAACAGTGGTGATGAAGGATGAGACTTCCCATAATGTTCAAAAAATATTCTATGGAAATATTTAAGAGAATACAAGCTTCCTGATGGCAACCCTTCATACCATACTCTAGCTTTGTCTTCAAGGGTAGCCATAAACATCTTCATGAGATAATACTCAAGAAACTCAACACTCAGTCTATATACATGTATATGGAATTTAACCAAATGTAAACCAACACCATCTTCCTTTTCATCTTCGAACATGGTAAGATGACTTGACTAATGAACACAAGGCATAGGATTTGGAAAACCATGAATGTGAGACCGAACCATAGGAGAATACTTGGCATTTCTTCTTGTAGTAGAACTAATCTTGGAATTTCTTCAAGCCACTCATCTGTAAGAATTGGAGTCACCATGAAGCTTCGATCTTCAGTATCCTTTAAGAGTGGAGTCACCAGGGTAATATCACAACCTTTAGAAACTTCCGATTTCCTATTACCCTCTGGAATCAGAAAGAAGAGACTCAAAGAGAATCCCAGAAAAGGAGTTTTTCAGCTCCCGACAGATGCACCAAAATGTTATCACTTGGGAAGGTGGGGGTTGGGTTGTGTCATCCTGTCAATCTCAGAGTAACTATTTCAAACAAGATTTTGATTGGAGGTTGTCCCTTCCAATCTAAGAGGGCTCTCTCAATATTTTTAGAATGCAGATGGCTAACTCTGGTTTTCTATTTTGATATTTCGAGTGAAAGAGGTGAGGGTAGCCACCATTGGGAATGGAGTCATTCAAATAAAAACAACAAACAACATTATTTTATGGAAGTTGAGGCATCTTTGGTTTACTAAGGTGGAAATGGACATTCATAGTAATGAAAGAAAATTGAAGTTGGAGTTGTTTGACAGAATTTCATATAAGTCAATATAAGTCATTCACAGTAATCACAACAAATTAAAGGAATTTGGAGCAATATAACATTGAATACGAAGTAATCAACACGCTGTAAAAACTAATAACAAAAAGCATGACAAGATGAGACTGAAACCTAAATGAATCTCAGGTTAAAACAAAGTTACCGCAACTGATATTTCTATTAACTAAAAACATATACAACAGTGGTTCTCCCCACGCCGATCCTCTTGTGGAGAGTCAAGAGTCTACATATTTATAGAGAAAGGTCTCTCATTACATATCTGCCACTTGAGCCAAACTCAATCAATAATCATCAATTTTGTTCCTATTTGTTTAATAAAACACTGTGATTTCTAAGAGATTTCTTGTTACAAGAGAATTTTAATAAAAATGGGAGTAGTGTATACTATTATAATAATTAAAAGCACCACTCTGTATTGGCGTAAATTTGAGCATCTAGCCTTTGAATCTGCTATGTTTCTTCTAAGTGTTTATCCTGCTAGAAGGCATGTTGTGAGTGCCATTACTGTCCCACTGTGTCTCGTGCCCTGTTTTCTTGAATTTTGTGTCTTACTACCTATTTTCTATGTGTTCTATTAAATAACCATGCTATTGAGAAAATCCAAGAAATATTCTTGTTGTCTCGTGGAGTGGAAGTAGAATGAATTTTGATCTGGACCGTTAATCCGTGTTGTTTTAACATCACAATCGTAATATAAGAGGAATAGCTTTAACAACACACAAATTTATCGTATTCGTTACAATCAGCAAGAGGAGGGACTTGGGAGGGACTGGCGATATTGTGATCAATGGGGAAATTTGCGATATGTGATATCAGCCTTTATCGTAATTAGGGGATGGAGCTATATCAAAATCAAGGTATCAAGGCTTTTATCATAATCAGGGTATCGATGGAGGGAAGGTCTTATGTTATATTGCAATCGTGAGTGGAATGGATATTAGAGTTATCGAAATCGGAGAGGCGATAGGTTTATGATATCACATTGGCGGGTGCGTCTATGATTTGTGATATTGGCGAAGGGAGGGATATTGAAATTGGCTATTAGATTTGTCGCAATCGGCGGCGGGCTTGCGATATATGAAACGTGGTCGGTGCGTCCCCGCCTTTAAAAGGGTGGTTGGTTATATATAATATATATATAATAATATATAATATATATATATATATAGATAGTTTCGATAGAGTATGGTTAAATCGATAATATATATGAAATGGGTTTGCGGCTAGAGTTGGGTTTTGTAACAGATTAAGGGAAATGTGGAATATTAATAATAGAGGGAAAAGTGGAGAACAACTAGGGTTATGAATGGAAATGGCTAGAGTTAGAATGGGTGAATGTGGTTAGAGTAGAAATGATAAATTATGAATTGATATGGGTTTTAGAGAATATGGGAATTTCTCCAAACTGGTTAGAATGGACCCACCCTTCTTTCTTTAATTTTCAAATGCAAAGCACAACAACCTCTTTCAGAAAAACAAAAGATAGATGAAAAGGTCAATGATGGAAAACCTTGACTAATAAAACAAAAAATTTATTTTTAGTGGTTATCATGGATAACATTGGCTCCAATATGGATGTTGCATCTCTGTGGTGTAGCAAAGAACCAGCAGACTAGTTTCCTCACCATTAGGCTGATCCCATTCTAAAGACTACATCCAAACCCACTTCACCTAACTGAAAAGAAAATTGAAACCAACTGAAAATTGACAACTCCAAAATATAACCTAAAGATGAAGGAAATACTTTCCCAACAAGCTTATTTGTGTACCTACTCTAATATATGAAAATCCACTTGCTTAATTCAAGCAATATGAAACCTCCAGTACAATCAGTCAAAGAGTAGATTCAACACTGGGGTTCCTTGACTGTACTCAAGTGTATCATCCATTGGCAACTCAAAATAAAAACTAAATCCATCACTTGAGCTGATAAATGGAAGAGACTTCACCTTCACTGATGACTATAATATACTTACCAAATGATCTTGATATTCATGAAAAATCATCTTTTCTTGATGAATAATACCATGAGGAATGAATCCATTCATAAGTGATGGCCTTTGTTGTCTTATCTCTTCAATTTCAAGAGCATCATCAGATAAAAAGGAAAAAATAGATTTCTTTTCCCTTCCATGTAATTCAACAAAAACATCCATGTATCCTTCAACATCTTCAAACATGACATCCATATTGTGTGTATCAAAACAACTCTTTTTCTTATAAAAAAAATAAGATATAAACTTTGGTATTTTTTCTTGAGGAATGTCATCTTGAGTCTAAACACTAACAACTTCTATACAAACAACTTTAGGCATATCATCCATCTCATTTTTATGATCCTAAAATAGAATAGGTAAAACCTGTATATCCAATTCTTAATGTTACTCAGGTTTACCTAAAAGTGAACTATCATGCACTTCAATCGAAAAAACATCATGATGATCTTTAATGAAAAAACATTCTTATCTAGGTAGACAAAGTTCTTCACATATTACCTCACTGTTCAGAATTTTCATGCATATATTTTCAACAACCTGGTCTTGAGAAGTTTCTTCTTGACATAAAATCTCAAAAAAGGAATCATACCTTTGACTGCATATAGATTGACAAGGCTGTATGTCTTCATGGATTTCATGAGCTATGACTTGATGGCCAAATTGCTGATCTATTTCATCTTCAACTAAAGAAAAGACATTTGCTTGTTGGAAAAATTCTTGATCATCATGACAACTAGCTTCAGAATAAAATTTATAGAGTGCCTCTAATAACTCCTCATCATCCATACACTCCTTAATACTATTGAGATATTGAATGAAACCTTCCCAAACATTACGAAAGATTTTAAATAGTGGTGATCAAGGATGAGACTTCCCATGATGTTCCATAAATATTCTATGGAAATCTTTAGGAGAACATGAACTTCCTAATGGAAACCCTTCATACCATGCACTAGATTTGTCTTCAAGGATAGCCATAAGCATCTTCATGAGATAATCCTCAGGAAACCCAATGCTCAGTCTACATACATGTATATGGAATTTAACCAAATGTAAAATAACGTCACCTTCCTTTTCATCTTTGAACATGGGAAGATGAGTTGACCAATCAACACAAGGCATAGGATTTGGAAAACCATGGATATGAGACCGATCCATAGGAGCATACCTGGCATTTATTCTTGTAGTATAACTCATCTTGGAATTTCTTCAGGCTACTGATATGTAAACAGTGGAGTCACCATGAAGCTTCAATCTTCAGTATCCTTTAAGAGTGTTGTCGCCAGGGTACTATCCCAAACTTCAGAAGCTTTTGATTTCCTGTTACACTCAGGAATCCGAAAGAAGAGACTCAAAGAGAATTTTGGAAAAGGATATTTTCAGATCCTCGTAGATGCACCAAAATATTATCACTCAAGCTAGTGGGGGTTGGCTTCTGTCAACCTGTCAACCTCGGAGTAACTATTTCAAACCATATTTTAATTGGAAGTTAGCCCTTCCAATCTAAGAGGGCTCACTCAATATTTTTTAGAATGCATATGGCTAACTCTAGCTTTCTATTTTGATATTTCAGGTGAAAGAAGTGAGGGTAGACACCATTGGGCATGGAGTCAGTCATAGAAAAACAACAACAAACAACATTGTTTTATGGAAGCCAAGGCATCTTTGGTTTACTAATATGGAAATGGACATTCACAGTAATGACAGCAAATTGAAGGATGTCGGAGCTATTTGACAGAATTCCAAGTAATCAAGGTACTAAGAAAAACTGAATATAAGGCATTCATAGTAATCAAAGCAAATTAAAGGAAGCTTGAGAAGTATAACATTGAATTCCAAGTAATCAACAAGCTGTGAAAACTAATAACACAAAGCCTGACAAAATGAGACTAAAATCTAAATGAATCTCAGGTTAAAATAGATATGTTTCAACTAATATTTCTGTTAACTAAAAACATGTACAACAGTGGTTCTCCCCACCTCAACCATCTTGTGAAGAGTTGAGAGTCTACATATGTATAGAGAAAGGTCTCTCATTACATATCTACCACTTGGGCCAAATTCAATCAATAACTATAAGATTTGTTCCTATTTGTTTAATAAAACACTGAGCTTTCTAAGAGATTTCCTATTACAAGAGAATTCAAATACAAATGGGAGTTGTGTAGACTATTATAATAATTAAAATAATGGTTGTGTATTGGCAGAAATTTGAGCATCTGGCCTTTGAATATGATATGTTTCTTCTGATCGTTTATCCTACTGGAAGGTGTGTTGTGAGTGCCATTACTGTCCCACTGTGTCTCATGCCCCGTGTTCTTGCATTCCATGTCTTTTTTCATGTTTTCTCTATGTTCTATTAAATAACCATGCCATTGAGAAAAGCTGAGAAATATTATTGTTGTCTCATGGAGTGGAAGAGAAATGGATTCTTATCTAGGCCGTTAATCCATGTTGGTTTAACATCGCAATCGCAACAAAGGAGGAAGAGATTTAACACTTCTTTTTAGTGATTTTCCAATAAGTTAGACTCGAAAATTTTCAAAATTACAACACACAACTTTATCGGATCCATCACAATCGGCAAGAGGAGGGACTTGGGAGGGACAAGTGATATTGTGATCAACAGGGAAAGTTGCGATATAAGATATCGACCTTTAACGCAATCGGTCTATCAGAGCTTTTATCGCAATCAGGGTATCGGCTGAGGGAAGGTCTTATGTTATATCGCAATCAGAAGTGGAATGGATATCAAAGTTATCGCAATCAGCGAGGGGATAGGTTTGCAATATCGCATCGACGGGCGAACTTGTGATATGTGATATCAGTGAAGGGAGGGATATCGTAATCGGCTATCAACTTTATCACAATCAACATGGTAATGGGATTTGCGGTAAGCGATTGGCAGTGGGCTTGCAATATATGAAATGTGGACGGCGAAGTCCCAGCCTTTAAAAGGGCAGGAGGTTATATATCTAATTCTATATATCGCTATATTATACGTTATTAGATATAATATATATATATATATAATTATGTTATTGACAATGTACATAATATAACAGTATATAATGTATACAGTATATAATATATATATATATGTACCATATGTACATATATTATACAATAATGTAACATTATATATATATACATATATACTATATATATATAATACATTATATATATAATATAATATAATATAAATATATAATTATATATTAATATATATAATATATATAAGATATATATAATGGGTTCAATAGAGTTAATGAGTTATATTCGATAATATATATCAAATGGGTTTGCGGCTAGAGTTTTTATAAAGGGATTTGGAATATGGGTTACGGCTAGAGTTAAGTATAATACAAGAATGGAATGAGGCCAAAGTTGGATTTTGTGACAAATGAAGGGAAATGTGGAATATTAATAATGGAGGGAAAAGTGGAGAACGACTAGGGTTATCAATGGAAATGACTAGAGTTAGAATGGGTGAATGTGGTTAGAGTAGAAGTGATAAAGGATGAAATGAGATGCGGTTTAGAGAATATGGGAATTTATCCAAAATTATTAGAATGGACCAGTCCTTCCTTATTTAATGTTCAAATGTGAATCACAACAACCTCTTTTAGAAAAACAACAGATAGAGAGAAAGATCAATGATGGAAAACCCTGACTAATAAAACTAAAAATGTATTTTTAGTGGTTATCATGGATAAAATTAGCTCCAATGGGGATGTCATGCCCCTGTGGTGTAGCAAAGAACCAGTAGACTAGTTGTCTGACCATTAGGATGATCCCATTATGAAGAATACATCCAAACCCACTTCACCAAACCGAAAAGAAAACCACAAACAAACTAAAAACTGACAACTGAAAAATATAACCTAATGATGAAGGAAATACTTGCCCAACAAGCCTATTTATGTACCTATCCTAATATATGAAGATCCACTTGGTTAATTCAAGTGATATGAAACCTTGGGTATAACTAGTCAAAGAGTAGATTCAACACTAGGGTTCATTCGCTGTATTCAAGTGGACCATCCATTGGAATCTCAAAATAAAAACTGAATCCATCACTTGAGCTGATAGAAGGAAGAGACTTAACCTTCACTGATTACTTTAATATACTTACCAAAGGATATTCATTATCACGAAAAATCACCTTTTCTTGATGAATAATACCATGACGTCTGAATCCATTCATAACTGATGACCTCCGTTGTCCCATGTCTTCAATTTCAAGAGCATCATCAAATAAAAATGCAACAATATATTTATTTTCCCTTCCATGTAATTCAACAAAAAACATCCATGCATCCTTGAACATATTCAAACATGACATCCATATTGTGTGTATCAAAACTAGTCTTTTTCTTATGAAACAAATAAGATATGACCTTTGGTAGTTTTTCTTGAGGAATGTCATCTTGAGTCTGAACACTAACAACTTCTATACAAACAACTTTATGCATATCATCCATGTCATTTTTATGATCCTCAAATATAATAGGTAAATCCTGTATATCCAACTCTTCATGTAACTCAAGTTTACCTAAAAGTGAACTATCATGCACTTCAACCGAAACAACATCATTATGATCTTCAATGAAAAACAAGTCTTGTCTATCTAGACAACTTTCTTCACATATTAGCTCATAGTTCTAAATTTTCATGCATGTATTTTCAATAACTTGATCTTGAGGAGTTTCTTCTTGACATAAAATATCAGAAAAGGAATCATACATTTGACTACATATAGATTGACAAGGCTGAAAATCTTCATGGATTTCATGAACTATGACTTGACCGTAAAATCAATGATCTATTCATCTTCAACTAAAGAAAAGACATCTTATTGTTGGAAAACTTCTTGATCATCATGACAAATAGCTTGAGAAGACAATTCATAGAGTGCCTCTAACAAATCCTCATCATCCATACATTCTACATCATCATTAATACTATTGAGATATTGAATGAGACCTTTCCAAACTTACAACAGTCTTGAAACAGTGGTGGTGAAGGATGAGACTTCCCATCATGTTCAAAACATATTCTATGGAAATCTTTAAGAGAACACAATCTTCCTGATGGCAACACTTCATACCATACTCTACCTTTGTCTTCAAGGGTAGCCATAAACATCTTCATGAGACAATCATCAGGAAACCAAATGATCAGTCTACATATATGTATATGGAATTTGACCAAATGTAAACCATCATCATATTCCTTTTCATCTTTGAACATGGGAAGATGAGTTGACCAATCAACAAAAGGCATAGGATTTGGAAAACCATGTATGTGAGATTGATCCATATGAGCATACCTAACATTTCTTCTTGTAGTATAACTAATCTTGTAATTTCTTCAAGCTTATGATCTATAAGTAGTGGAGTCACCATGAAGCTTCAATCTTCAGTGTCCTTTAAGAGTGGAGTCGCCAAGGTAATATCACAATCTTCAGAAACTTCTAATTTCCTATTATTCTTAGGAATAAAAAATAAGAGAC
Organism: Pinus taeda; assembly: GCA_000404065.3. NCBI lineage: Eukaryota > Viridiplantae > Streptophyta > Pinopsida > Pinales > Pinaceae > Pinus > Pinus taeda. Next base: position 44,071 of record APFE031651038.1, on the reverse strand, counting down.
TCAAAGAGAATTTTGGAAAAGGAGATTTTTAGCTCCCAGCAGATGCACCAAAATGTTATCACCCGAGCTAGTGGGGGTTGGCTTGTGCCAACCTGTCAACCTCAGAGTAACTATTTCAAACTGGATTTTGATTGGAAGTTAGCCCTCCCAATCTAAGAAGGATCTCTCAATACTTTTTGGAATGCAGATGGCTAACTCTGGTTTTCTATTTTGATATTTAGGGTGAAACAGATGAGGGTAGCCACCATTGGGCATGGAGTTAGTCATAGAAAAACAACAACAAAGAACATTGTTTTATGGAAGCTGAGGCATATTTGGTTTACTAAGATGGAAATGGAAATTCACAGTAATGACAACAAATTGAAGGATGTTGGAGTTGTTTGACAGAATTCCAAGTAAGATACTAAGAAAAACTTAATATAAGGCATTCACAATAATCAGAGAAAACTAAAGGACGTTGGAAAAATATAATATTGAATTCGAGGTAATCAACAAAATGTGAAAACTAATAACACAAAGCATGACAAGATGAGACTGAAATCTAAATGAATCTTAGGTTAAAACATAGATGCTGCAACTGATATTTATATAAACTAAAAACATGTACAATAGTCGTTCTCCCCACCTCGATCCTCTTGTGTAGAGTTGACAGTCCACATATTGATAGAGAAAGGTCTCTCATTACATATCTACCACTTGGGCCAGATTCAATCAATAACTATCAGATTTGTTCTTATATGTTTAATAAAACACTGAGCTTTCTAAGAGATTTCCTGTTAAAAGAGAATTCGAATATAAATGGGAGTTGTGTAGATTGTTATAATAATTAAAAGCACGACTGTGTATTGGCATAAATTCGAGCATCTGGCCTTTGAATCTGCTGTGTTTCTTATGAGCGTTTATCCTACTAGAAGGTGTGTCATGAGTTCCATTACTATCCCATTATGTCTCATGCCCCGTTTTCTTGCATTCCATGTCTTTTTGAATGTTTTCTCTATGTTCTATTAAATAACCATACCACTGAGGAAAGATGAGAAATATTATTGTTGTTTTGCAGAGTGGAAGCGAAATGGATTCTAATCTGGGTTGCTAATCCATGTTGTTTTAATATCACAATCACAACACAAGAGGAAGAGGTTTAACACTAATTTTTAGCAATTTTCCAATAAGTTAGACTCAAAAATTTTCAAAATTACAACGCATAACTTTATCAGATCCATTGCAATCGGAGAGAGGAGGGACTGGTGATATTATGATTAGTGGGGAAGGTTGTGATATGCGATATTGACCTCTATAGCAATCAGGGGATGGATCTATATCGCAATCGGTGTATCGGGGCTTTTATCGCAATCAGGGTATTGGCGGAGGGAAGGTCTTATGTTATATCGCAATCAGGAGTGGAATGGATATCGAAGTTATCACAATCGGCGAGGGGATAGGTTTGCGATATCCCATCAGTGGGTGGGTTTGCGATATGTGATATCAGTGAAGGGATGGATATCGCAATCGACTATCAGCTTTATCGCAATAGGCATGGTAATGAGATTTGTGATAAGTGATCAACGATGAGCTTGCGATATTTTGATATACAATATCACAATCGCAAACGGAGAAGGGACATCGGTGGATATATATAAAAGAAAAAGGGGAGGGCCAATGCGATATATGAAACGTGTCCGGCGGGTCCCAACCTTTAAAAGGGTGGTGGGTTATGTATGTATATATATGTAAATATTTTATATTATATTATACATATATATATATATATATGTTTAGATATACATATATATGTATTTAGATAAACATTATATAATATATATATATATTATATATTAAATATATACATATATATATATATATTATAATATACATATTATATATGTATATCATATATATGTATATCTATATTATTTATAATAGTATATATATATATATATATAATTAATATATATATTATATATATACACATAATTACATACATAACCCACCACCTTTTTAAGGCTGGACCGACGGATCACGTTTCATAATCGCATTGCCCTCCCCTGTTCCTTTTTTAATATATCCACCGATTCTCCGCTTCTCCGTTTGCGATTGT